>BOPN01011827.1:5000-10000 GCA_017312705.2 Penaeus japonicus | reverse complement strand
AAACAATAGAAACGCCATATCTCCATCTGAAACCTAGTTCACATAACTTCATGATTTCCACCTGGTGAAGGAGTATATAGTGTGTACAATATAGGTTACACTTTTTGTATGCTGTAGTTTAAACAGCAGTTAAGCGAGAAAAAAAAATACATTCCCAGCCATACACGTCTTCGACATGTTTCGGGCAGTCTCACCTGTGGAAGAAAATAGGCTCTGGAACTTCCTGGCGAGTGAGCCTCTTGAGGAAGTACATCATGTGCTCCAGGACGGTTTCTTCAGGCAGGTTCTCCATCGTAACGGAGTCCCTACCTACGAGGAACACCTGTAGGACGTTGGACGCGCTGTGTGGACTCTCTATATTCACGATGTTGTACAACCAGAGCTGTGAGTGTGAAATCATTGAAGAATATACTTTTTTCTTGCTTTTAGCGAGACGAGCTGGATTTAGATAGCAAAGTGATAGCGAGTTTTATTATTTCTACTGTTGCGGAGGGTCTGGCCATCCAGTGATGAGGGTCATAATATCATCAAGTCAAATCTTTAACAAACTATGAGTTACAACGTTAATTAGCTGCACTGACTGTTAAAAATAACTGTATGCGTTTATCAAGTCAAATCTTTAACAAAATATGAGTTACAACGTTAATTAGCTGCACTGACTGTTAAAAATAACTTTATGCGTTTCGTCTCTCTTTGCCTGCACAAAATCCACATAGAAACTACGTTCTTCGTAGGAAACATATTCTCTAATCAGAAAAAAAAGGACTGGTAAGATAACGATACCCACAATCAATATACTAATCGATTCATGATCTCATAAGAAAACAAAGGCCATGGACCCGCACACACACTCGAAGCGAAAACAAGGAGGACCTACTCACCCTGTCTTGAGGAACATCTTTCGAGGTCCAGATGATGTCGAGGGTGAGGGGTTTGTCGCCCCACCACGGGGTCGTCCAACCCAGCTGGACCTTGTCGGCAATACCCAGGTCTACGTACTGGAGTGGGAGATAGGAGTGGTGTGAGGATGCGTTCGTCAGGGGTGTCGGATGCTTGAGCGGGAGTTGGATATGCAGTTTGGTTGTCATATGGCACTTGGCATGTCATGTTATGAGGTGTCATGTGATATTTTGTTACTCGGTAGATTATCAAGCTTTTTTTTCTTTAAATCCTCCTTTCCTCCTTCTTCTACCCCTCCTCCCTTCTCCCCTTCCCCCCCCCTCCCCCTCCTCACCTCCCCTTCCTCACCTCCCCTTCCTCATATTCTCTTCCCCCCTCCCCTTCCCAACCCCTTTTCCCCTTCCTCCTCTTTCTCCTCCTCTTACTCCTCCTTCCCTTCTCCCCTTCCTCCTCCCCCTCCTCTTCCTCTTACCCCTCCTCCCCTTCTCCCCTTCCTCTTTTCCCCTCCCCCTCCTCCTCCTCCCCTCCCCATCCTCTTTTCCCCTTCCCCTCCTCCTATTCTCCCCTTCCTCCTCCTCCTCCTCCTCCCTCCCTCCACCACTTCCTCACCCCAAGATACTTCGTGAAGGACTCCGGCAGCGGTGGCTCAAAGATCTTCGTGTGCCTCTCCTTCAGGTGTCCCAAGGAGAAGGTGACGATGGCGTGGGAGGCCAAGTAGGAGTCTCCCTTCTGCGTCACCACAAGGACTTGGTCGTCCTCCTCGTCCCACAGGACACGACACACAGGACTGCTGAGCTTGATGTTGGAAGGTTGAATGCTGGCCTAGGAGGTAGGTAGGTGTGGCGGGGGGAGAGCAGAGCCAATTGGTAAGGAGTAATTACGGGTTCTGAATCAACAGTAAACAACAGTAAAATGGATGAGCGGTAAGTAAGCTACATGGAGAACAGTAAATAAAAAGAATTTATAAAAATAAACAATAGTACAACAGAGCGAATATAGCGAGTGAATACAATTTTACCGACGCAAAAAAAAAAAATGAATAACCCACTATGCTAAAGATCACCATATTTTCTTCAGCAACATACATTATAATATTCCACGATCGCATCAAAGCCATTCTTCCACTGGTGGTTGAGGCCGAAGTCGGGGTACTTGTCCTTCTCGCGGGAGCCGATGTCGAGCCAGTCCTCTGTTCCTTCCTCGCCGTTCGCTGTCTGGGGGGAGGGGGAGGAGGGGAAGGGGGAGAAGGCAGAGTATTAGAGGAGGGAGGAGGAGGGGGTGATATAAGGGAATGAGGGATTTCTCACTATATACAATTTGAATTGTCAATTTTTCATTTTACGGATCCACATTTTTCATTTTTTGCATACATTTTTTAAAACTTGTATTTCACCTTCGATGGACACACACACACACACACACACACACACACACACACACACACACACACACATAGATATTCCATTCCATACAAGTGCAAGCAGAGATGAGGCACCTGTTCCAAGAAATGAAGCAAGCCCCTCCTGATGCCAGGAACATTCCCAAGATCATAATCTTGACTGAATCTGCAAAGAAAAGTACCAAGAATTTCTATATATAAGCTTTTATTAAGTACGATGAAAACACGTAGTCTTTAGAGATGTTCCAAATCATTGCAGAATTGCATTCCTATTCAATAGTTTCTTTACTATGCTCTTTATACATCGCTGTTTCTCAACAACAGAAAATAAATATTTACATCTATATAAAATCAAGATATAAATGATATTCTAAAATAGTATACTAACTTTAGTAGATTAAGCTTTATATTCGTTAAATGTTGCATTGATCATGGAATTTATGATAATGATGATAAATAATTGAATTAGTTAATATAAAATCAGTAAATATATAACAAAAACATGCTTACTCTAAAAATGGGTCACAATATAATTTACAGCAGTAAAGGCTCACCTGTTCAAATAACACATGCCGTAAGGGAGGTCATAGTAGGGCAGCAGTCCAAAGTCTGACCTCTCACAAATATCTCGGAGCTCGTCCAAAATGTCACCGTAAGATTCGTTGACCGGAGCGCCATCTTGGGTCACTATGCGCCATTCTGCAGATTGAAGGCGGATGTCTATATCATATACTCCCCCTCCTCCTCCTCCTCTTTCCAGGAGTATATCTATCTATATGTCTATCTATCTATCTATCTGTATATATATATATATATATATATATATATATGTGTGTGTGTATGTGTGTGTGTGTGTGCGTGTGTGTGTGTGTGTGTGTGTGTGTGTGTGTGTGTGTGTGTGTGTGTGTGTGTGTGTGTGTGTAAGTGTGTGTGTATGTGTGTGCGTGTGCGTGTGCTTGTATGTATATGTGCGCACGTAAGTGTGTGTGCGTGTACTTGTGTGTGTGCGTGTGCGTGTGTGTGCGTGTGTGTGTGTGTGTGTGTGTGTGTGTGTGTGTGTGTGTGTGTGTATGTGTGTGCGTGTGCGTGTGCTTGTATGTATATGTGCGCACGTAAGTGTGTGTGCGTGTACTTGTGTGTGTGCGTGTGCGTGTGTGTGTGTGTGTGTGTGTGTATGTGTGGGTGTGCATGTACGTGTGCGTGTGTGCGTGCGTGCGTGTGTGTGTATATGTTTGTGCGCGCACATGAATAAAGATACGAACATTTCTCCCCTATAACCCAACAGCCCCTTAGCAAAAGCGAAGACCCAAACCCTAACCGAAGGCGTCGTCGGGCAGGAGCGGGTCCACGGCCCCGATCTCCCGGGCGATGCGGTACAGCGGGTTCCTCCAGCCGCCGTGTATCCACTCGGCTCCCTCTTCCACGGTGATGGAGCCTTTGTGTCCATAAGGAGGGAGAAAAAAATGGAGTTATAAGTAGATATACAGGTTGTTAAGTTGTGGTTATGTATTAGTTATGTTATTATGTATGAGTTATATAAGTTTATGTGTATAAGTTGTATACGAGTTATTTAAGTGTTATATGTTTTCTGTATATATACATATGCTACATCTACACACATACAACTATAGATAGATATACATAGATATACAAATTTAAACACAGATATATAAAAAAAACAAATGATACAGACACCAATATAAATATAGATATAATCTTGTAAAAAAACAAAAACACCAAGATAGATAGACAAACAGCTAGATCGATAGATAGACCGATAGACAGACTAACCTTCCCTGACGGTATACACTCGGCCTCCCAGGTGTCCTTGGGCCTCGAGGAGCACGAAGTCGCTAAACCCGCCGTCCCCGAGGGTCTTCGCCGCGCTTAGCCCAGCCAGACCGCCGCCGACGATGGCGACATCCACTCGCTGGGCCCCGGCGTACCTGAGGGAGGGAGAGGGGGTGCGGGGTGAGGGGGAGAGAGAGTGGGGGGTGATGGTGGGGAGGGAAGGGGGTTTGATTAGGTAGATGGAGGGGAGAGAGAAGAAGAAGAAGAAGAAGAAGAGAGAGAGAGAGAGAGAGAGAGAGACTTTTGACTTTTGACTTTTGGCAAGTGGTTATTTACATCTAAAAAAGTCCCTCTTTGGTATATATACAGTACATATGGCGGCGAATTACAAGCATGTAGTGTAGCATAACATACTGCCCCCCCCCTTCCTTGGATAGTGTGCGTGTGTGTGTTTGTGTGTGTGTGTTTGTGCGTGCGTGTAGCTGTGTTATGAGTGTCCCCTCATGCATTTGCGGGCCTGCATGTATGAATGCGATATCTGTGTCTGTGTGCGTGTGTTTGCGTGCACTGGTGCATGCGTGACCAAGGGCGGGGGAGTGCCTATTGTCGATTTGCCCCCCCCCCCCCCACACACACATTGAAATGTACAAATAGGCCTACGTGCGCTTGCTAACTGTCAGTCAGTTTTGTTTTTAGCGTTTCATTCGTAAATTCCAATGATTGAGGGAACTAATTCTTATTTATTTTATTTATTTGTATTAATTCTGTATTTTGTTTTAACTGTTTAATGTATCATGTTTTTACTGCTTTAAACTATTTATTACGTGTTTTATGATTTCGTGTGCGTCATATGCGTGACGTCACGGCTTCCCGCGGCCTTCTTGTACGTGCTTAAAAATTTACATTCGCT
>BOPN01011826.1:10000-14203 GCA_017312705.2 Penaeus japonicus | reverse complement strand
TATATATATATATATATGTGTGTGTGTGTGTGTGTGTGTGTGTGTGTGTGTGTGACTACATGAATGTAAAGAAATATATATATATATATATATATATATATATATATATATATATGTGTGTATATATATTTATATATATATATATGGACACACACACACACACACACACACGCACACTCTCGCGCGCGTGCGCGCCCTGACGGACACTAATGTCTAAGCCTCTGCAGCCTGCCCTGTAATACACACTGTGCCACCCGAGGGGACCCCGCCAGTTGGATCCCAATGGCGAAAGTGGCCCTGGTCAGTGTGACACTCCTCTGCCTCCTGCTGTGCTTGGCAGTGCAAAGTTATGATACTGAGAAAAGTGTATCTCACGTTAAGGTTCCTTGTAGCTTGATGATGTCGATGCTTCCTCGACCATACAATTCCGTAGAGAATTGCTGTCCTGGAGAAGAAGCCATCGATGATCAACTGCAGGATGCTTAGAGTGGGCGGCATCATGCTACTCCAACAGGTTACCTCTATATCCCCCATGATATCCAGTTCGACAGTCTTTGATGTATTCCCTCCGGTCTTGAGGTCCCCGGTGGCCTCATCATTACCTCCCTCTTCGTTTGGTAGGGTCTTTTCCTCAGAGTGGTCTAGGGTCTAGGGTCTCCAGGAGGGGCAGCCTTTCTCCTGGGAGGGGGGAGAGCCATTTCCCTCCTAGCTCAGAGGAATGCCACACATGGCAGCACGTGGGTAGATCATCTATTGGTGAAAGGGCCAGTAATGAAGAACTATTTGGTTATCCAATCTCATTGAACAATCCGACAGTGAGGCCACCACAACGGGAGAAAGAAGGGCTGTATCTTCAGCCAATTCATCGGAGGAAGGAGTTCAAATTCGTGTACTATGACAAGGCAGCTCCTGTTTAGAACACTTTTGACTGTGACAGATAAAACAATCCCGGCCAGGCAATGAAAACCTTGCTCTCAATATCCAACTGCCAATCACTGTACGATGATATTATGGCACCCTGATAGGCATTTCCCTTGAAAACATTGAAGAACCGACGCCCTCTCCCTCCTCTAAAACCTTGATGATTAATGGGCCATTCTTTTTATTTATGAATTGGATTAGTAAGTTGCCACTTCTCCTAAGGAGTGATATCAAATTGATTGATTATGCGATTTCTGTGAGTGTTATATCTATTTGCCATGCTTTTTTATGAGCCGTCATTTCCAGCAATCACAAGCAATGATGCCAAATCATTATTACGGGATTGCCAAATATCCAGTGAGGGGAAATTATAAGTCAGAAGCAGCAGTTGATGGCAAGTGTTTTGATCAAAAGGATTTTCTAAAGCCGAAATACATTTTAAGAGAAATATATCTTATGATGTTTTAAAGATATAAAATATACGTGTTTAATCAGACCTCTTTTCAAATGCAGTGATGAGAATGAGTAAATAAAGGGAGATAAAAATACCAAGTGGTTTCGTCGCCACCTCGATCTCTACTTACATTCACGCAGACGGTGGCATAGGCTAGGCACGTGTATTCATACTTTTAATGTGCTATTAATAACTTTCAATATCAATATACCAATGACAAAAAGTAATCATACAAAGATGACAAAATGTAGGAATAAATGATAACATAAAATGACAAATAATTATCATACAGAAACAAAAGCAGCAAAAATAAATAAAAATAAACAATAATTCTGGTAATGACTACTGGCCTTGCTCGAGCGTCTGGCAATGCAACGAAAATATTGCGAACAGAGGGGCGTAGCGACGAATCAGGGCCCATAGCAGAACGGGCAACTTCGCCTAGCATAACATCATGCAGAGAGCTTTCAAACAAAAGTCAAGAGAATGAGTGACAAAAAAATATTTTTCATCCTTTTTCATACATTTCCATAAAATTTCTTATGGAATTATCAATGCAATTGATATATTTCTTCTTGTGATAAAGGAACCACTAGGTCTATTAAAAGTACTTAGGTGGAATTCAGAATCATTATAATAATCTAGAAGGGCACTTTCTGGTCATTTATGTATACGTTACGTTCATGTTTAAATATGATCCAAATAGACTCATTTGTTATTCGCTACTATTGCGTCCGCGTCTTGCATCATTTTCTCGTGGTGGCGAAAGGAATGGGAGAGTGGAACTCCTGGAATTAATGTTGTATTAATTTTCTTAAATCTAGCGGAAATGGTAGAGAATGATGTGTTTTATTGGATGATGTTGCCAGATTCTTCAATTTTGCTCCTTACGAGTGAAACCTTGATATTTTATTGTAGGTTTAAGGATATCTCGAATTGCATCACATCCACACACATGATATATTTTTATTGTTAATGAAATTGGATAACATTTCAAGATAGAGACATTTTTTATAAATGACCTTGGGGAGAGCTTGCATATAAATGTTTTATTCTAACAGTGTCGTGTGATGCTGATTATTTAGAGGCGTCAAACATTCTAGTTTTTGTTGATTGATTTATTTATTTAATTATTATTTACACTTTTGGGTCTATGAATAATTCGGTCTGTATTTCATTGGAGGAAAATCGCGATTAATGGTTCGTTTGTCATTTACATCTTGTTTGCACTTAATTTCGATGTTTATTCTAAACTTCAGAGAAAAGATGTCTTGATATCCTTTTATTTGTTTCAGCACCTGGAAGGGTTTCAGTAAAGGGCGTTTATTTTTTATTTTTTCTTATCTTTTTATTATTACTATTTTTTTGTTCCTTGAAGTGTGATACAATCTTCATGGTAGGACTGCATGTAGAGTTGATTTGAAAGAAGCAATTGTCTGAAGCTAAACAGAATACAACTCGGATTTCTTTTTTTTCTCTCTCTTTTTGTTTTTCGTTTTCATGATCTTACCTCTTTTCTAGTGGGAAAAGCATTCCCTAGATTAATTGACCTTAAACATCCTTCTGTGACCTGATTCAGCCCTTGTTCCTACTGTCATCCTTTCCCTATATATTCTTGTCAAAATTTACTTCTCCTATTCCTTTTTGGATTGCTTTCGCCTGATGAGGAACTTTCTTTAGAAGTTCGAAACGTCGCGAGTTTTTTCCTTTCAATTAGTGGCAGTTTTTTTATTATACACACGCGCACACACATACATACACACACACACACACACACACACACACACACACACACACACATATATATATATATATATATATATATATATATATATATATATATATATATATATATATATATATATATACACACACACACGCATGTACATGTGTGTATGTATGTATAATGTATATATATATATATGTATATATATATATATATATATATATATATATATGTATGTATGTATATGTATATATACATATATATATGTATATATATATATATATATATATATATATATATATATATGTACATATATACATATATATATATATATATATATATATATATATATATATATACATATATACATTTATATATATATATATATATATATATATATATATATATATATATATGTATATATATATATATATATATATACACACACACACACACACACACACACACATATATATATATACACATATATATACACCCTGATAACGTACTTAACTACGACTATTCCTATTGTTAAATTCCTTAAGACGAACGAATTTCTGAAAGCAGTTCCTTGCCATCTGTGGCCCTAATCCACTTCCTTCTGTTGAACTTATCTTATTACCTATCACATGGACACGGTTTCGCCATTATTCTATTTTTCTTATCTACCTGCCCTGAATCTTCGCTTTTCTTAGATGCCTGTGTATTTTTCTTTTCTTTTCATTTTGCTTACATAGAAAAAAAAAGCCTAGAACGAGGGCTTGTTGACTGGTCTCGGAAGACTGTGAGGGCGACGGATACAGAAGAAGAAATATGCATAATTATACTTATGTATTCACAGTGTATCCATAATGATACAAATCCGAGATATCGATGACTGGAAGAGCAAGTACAATAGTAAGTAACTCACACTGAAAAACGAATGAGTGGCATAACCAGTGGAGAAGAGCTGAGGCTGTATGTGATCCTCTCAGAACACGGTAAAAAAAAAGAAAGAAAGAAAGAAAGAAAGAAAGAAAGAAAGAAAGAAAGAAAAAAATAAATTAAGAAAGATATATATATATATAAGAAACAGCTCAGTTTGGTTTCGTGTGTTACACTT
>BOPN01011826.1:0-2500 GCA_017312705.2 Penaeus japonicus | reverse complement strand
TGCTGGCAATAGATATAGAAGCCAGCAGAAGTCCTATAACTATGTACTTACTACCCAGAAGGACTATTTCCCCTGCAAAATCTACACCAAGTCCTCCGAAGAAGAAAACCCACATACACAGTGGGAGACCTCAATGCCAACCACCCAACACTTAATAACAGAGCAATTACTGCTGTTGCATTGTCTGTGTGTACTCCTGGCATTGCCCTTTGCAACATTGAGGCCCACTATAATATCATAATGGAACCTGGCCCTGCAACCACATGTAATCATCTGCCCATCATTTTTAAAATATCATCCAACCCAACACTGAAAAGCCTGAACACTATTAGATATAACTTCAGAGTGTCTAACTAGGTTGGATTAAAAGAAAACCTCCAATCAGATTGCAATCAGAGCAACAACAGCCACAGAGTCAAACAATAAATTTCAACTAACCTGAGAAAGTTCTTGGTGATTCCTGTAATCAAATTCAAAATGTAGGAACTGATAGTGGACGAAAAAACACATCAACTACTGCGACAGAGGAAAGATGCTAAGGCTAACAATAAGCTCAAGAGAAATTCTCCCCCACATAAAAGTAAGAGCATAGAAAGCAAGTCATTAGCTTACCCAGAGCAAAAAGTTTCACACCCTAAGTCCTCAACATCAGTAAAGCCCGAGTACGACCCATCATGGATTATCCTTCTTACCACGTGGTTTCTAGAAGGCAGATGATGACGCTACGGATTATTCTGAACATAACAGGCAAATGAACCGATAAAATGGTAAGGAGGCAAGAATATACGAGGAGATAAAAGCACAGAAGACCAGCAAGATAAAGAAGACAGAATAGAAGAAAGAAGAGAATCAAGTTCAGCAAAAGAGCAGAAAACAAGACCAGCAACCTAATAAGAATTTAAGAAAGAGGACTTGCAGCCTTAAATTTTTAATAAGTCTACAAGACCACAAACTAACCCATAAAGCTCCACTTCAACGTCAGGAATGTTATTTCATGCCCAACGATTACAGGTGACACGGAAGGTCACCAAAGCTCAGTGTGGACAGAACTTTGGGGAAAACCTTTACAAATAGTGTGTTAGGTGTCCCACTCCTTTCCCCTGGTCTTTGAAACTTTATCCGTCCTCCAACTTTTCTGACCTTTCCTTCTATTACCTAAACAGATAAACACAGAATATCCTATATCCCACATGGGAATGAAACAAGCAACAGATTGCTTAGTGTATCTAACCTCACGTTTATGTTCATTTATTATTATCTCCGAAGCTCTTCCCATTTTAACTAAGTAAGATTTCGGACATTCTTTACAAGGGGTCTCGTAAATGCTTTGAGAAGTATCAATAGCATCGTTGGCCGCATTGTCCATCACCGAGGATTTACGTAACGTCTTGGGATATGTAGACACGAGATCGATGTCAAAATGGCAACCAGTAAGTTATTGGACCTATCCTTACATTCAATATGAGTTTGCAAAATCAATTTTGTTCTGGTATAGGATAAGTAAGGGATCCAAAAATTATATTAGGTTCTCAATAAAATTATCATCACCGATCATATACATTCCAAGATACATTGACGAGGCTACCAATTTCTTTACGCATAAGGAATGATTAGAGAAAACGTAGTTCTATTGTATATGTATGTGCACGTTACTGTATGTATGTTTTTTTTTTTTTTTTTTTTTTCTTAATTATCACATAGCGATGTATGATATATGTATAGTTTTCCCTACATCGCGACCACGCAGAGAAAGGAATGCAGACCAGAAATCTATTGTTATCCCAGGCTGTGCGAGGTCAAGTATAATTATGACCTACCTCAATCCTTCTCTCCTTTCACTATCGCCCCACTCACGGTCACGACGTCCCCTGCATCAGCCGCTACGGTCTGGAGCGGCTTCCCCGCCGACCTGCCTCGACCCAGCAAGACCCCGCCAAGCCAAGACGTCCAACAAGACTCCCGCTACGACAGCAATTACTACCTGTTCTCCTGGTTCTCATTTCCAATAGAAGGATCAAGAGTTATCCAGCTTTTACTGAAAACCTATTTGTGATACCCCTCACAGTGATACATAGTATATACATATGCATGTATGTATATATATATATATATATATATATATATATATATATATATATATATATATACAGATAGATAGATAGATAGATAGATAGATAGATATTTAGATAGATAGATAGATAGGTAGGTAGACAGATGCACACACACACACATACACACTCACACACACACACACACACATATATATATATATATATGTGTGTGAATGCATATGCCTATCTGTATAGATATAGATATTTTTATATATGTATGTAAGTATGTATGTGTGTATATATGTGTATGTGTGTATATGCGTCTTTTTGTGTATACATATATATATATATATGTATATATATCCGTTTATACACACACACACACACACACACACACACACACACACAAACACACACACACACACACACACACACACACACACACACAC
>BOPN01011823.1:0-2500 GCA_017312705.2 Penaeus japonicus | reverse complement strand
GCAGGTGTGTTTGCTGGCGGAAGCCCTGAGGCATAGAAAGCGACTCAAGATTTGTACTTAAGAAGGACACAGAAGGAACCCAAGAGAGATAATAGGCAGACAAGGGACAGACAGAGCGAACAGCCCTCACCTACGGTCTTCAGCCGGAGCTAATTGTGTAACCGATTCCATCAATGAAGACTATGGCACGTGAACGTCTGTCTGTCTTATTCACCGGGTGGAGAGGCTAGTGGATCACAACCACTGGCAGCTAGAGGTTTACAACCAAGGCATCGAGTGGCTTAGAACTGCTTGCAGCGGTGGCTTACACTCTCTCGGAGTATGATGCAACATGCACGTTCAGGGTCAAGTAATAAACCGAGGTGTAAACATGAACATAATTGAAGGTCATTGCTAAAAGCAGTAGTAGCAATAGTAATGATATTAGTGATAGTAGTAGTGATAGTAATAGAAGTAATAGTAGTAGTAGTAATTTTAATAACAATGTTATTAGTAATAACATTAGTAGAAGTAATAACAGCAGTAGTAGTAATTAGTAGAGTAGAGTAGTAGTAGTTGTTATTGTTATTGTAATATTTTATCAGAGGAAGCACTAACTTATTAAATTATTGCTAATTTAGAGAACCAGATCCATGGCACCGCATAAATCATCCGGGAAAGAAAATTTACTTAGTAATACCCAATTAAATTTCCTATTCTTTCCAGTTGCAGCGTCTTTTAAGTGTGGTAGTTTACTGCTGAAGAAGTGAATTTTAAAGTCATATAGCCGTAAACGTGGAATTATCTCGAATGTGTCAACCCCCGTGCCAACTCTCTCCGTTCACCTTAAAAGAGAAACGAAAATAATGCTTGCATCACTCTGAATAGTATATATAAATTATGAAAAAGCCTTTGATAGCACTGAAATCAAGGTTGTCTTAAACAAAGGCTGTTTAATATTGATATCAAAGATGATTTGATAAAATCTAATGCAAAAGCAATACATGGTCAAGTGGTAATGATGAATTCTTGAATATCAACCAATTAAGGCGTATATTAACTGGTAGTAAGCTAATCACGGGCTTCGTTTGTATCACATATCTGAAGTGGTCGCTCATTTTTTTCTGTATTTTAAGAGTAATATGATAGCTGTTACACCGTGAATTATGGGGTATCAATTGAATATACTATTTCATTGTTCGTGTTGTATTCTGTTATCCTTAATATTGTTCTCTTCCAGAAATGGCTCTGACATTATCAACTCAGTATAACTCGATGGCCTGAAGAATTTGGAACAAGGACTAGTCTTGTTATGTAAACTTGATGCTCGTGATGTTATTTACAATCAAAACATAATAATCAAAGCCATGGAAGCATTTGACGCAGTTGAAATGGAAGAGGAGTTCACTCCAGACAGAAAATATGAAAATAATTTCTACTTACGTGAAAACACATGTTATTGTTTCATGTTTTATTTTTATTATTATTTTTTTTATGAATCTTTGATTGTTACAGAATTGAATTCAAAATCCGCACAGATATAATTCCACTTGTTATTACGAGAGAGACAAGATAATTACCCAATATATTCGCTGCAGCAATAAAAACGACTAGATCACTAGCAAAGCAAAATAAAAGAGGGATTATCCATGAACCGTAGCAGAACCAGTCACTTTGTTAAATACTGTGAAAAAAAATAACATGAGAACAATTGAGAAATCAAGATAACAAACTAAGATTTGCAAAGAGAACAATGGAAAGATACCTGAAAGAGAAAGAAAACACACATAAAGAACATTGGCATTGGCTTTAATTAAGACGAAGCGAAAGAAGCCAGGAAATCAGACAATGGGCGGTCAAAGCCAGGCGCAGCGGAAGATAATGCAGAAGCCGGGAGGAGGAACTCACGAGAAATGGATACGAACTGAAGAAAGATTGCTTTCGATTGCAGGAAAAGGTCAAGTCATGGGAAGGCCATCTCGGCCCTTAGATAACGATTTCAATGTCCTTTTCGATACCTTTGATACCTTTTGAGATCCTTTTGATTGAGGAATCGCACGTGCATATCCAAAAACGCCGAACATTCCGACGTGAATAGGGCAGCGGATGTATAAAAATCAACACCTTTTAACACCCGAAGACAAGCGGCTACACTATGTACTCGGCGTAATGGAGTTCCATGACTTTCAAAATTTCCAGTTCAAGGATATTTTAATTTGGAAACCTAGAGTCCAGGAGGCATGTGCATTCTTTTGCTCGGAGACGGAGTGCGGTCCGGCGGCGAACAATGGACGTCTGTTCATTTGCTTAATAAAGGGAATTTTGGGGGGGATTTTGTAACTGTGTTGAAGGGCAGGTGGGTGGATATTTGTGGTATCTCTGGGCAAAGATAGAAGTGATATGCATGCAAACATATATATACAGTATATATATATATATATATATATATATATATAGAGAGAGAGAGAGAGAGAGATAAATGTATATCTATCTATCTATCTATATATATATATATATATAT
>BOPN01011822.1:0-7500 GCA_017312705.2 Penaeus japonicus | reverse complement strand
AGAAAATGAATATAACGCTGTGGCTGCTCGCAGGCCTCCTAGAACTGCCATCCATCATACCATCCGACCCAGTGAACCAAGAAAAAGGCCGAGGGTAGGGCGTCCCCCTTTCATCACTCTGGAACAATCGAATTGGCAGTCCCTATCTCAAGGCCGGGGAGAACCGCAGACCGAGGCGGAGGGGGACAAGAGGCCGCGCGGCGACGTCATGAACCCTACCCATGAACGTATGAATGTACCTGCCCTACTTGAGCTCGTTGCGACACTAACACAGCAGGACACATGGTTATCAAGGGAAGTGTCGAGAGCACGTGAACAAAATGAAACAACAGCAAATGAAGGCCAGACAAGACGAGGAAATAATGAGATGGGAATTTCTCAATCACCGTGAGGATAAGGTTGATAGCATCATTTTCGCTGTTGATGGAAAGTGTAGTAGTGTTACCGGTATTAGTCTGTGCCAGGATCACCGCAACACTGAGAGGAAAGCCAGTCAGTGGAATAGATAAGGCAGACACCCCTTTTAGGTGCATCTGGAAGGGCGGTGTCACGAGGCGGAACAGAGCCAAGGAAAACGCCAGACGCTTGAGTATAAGTCTGTTTAAATATTGAGTTATATAACTTACGGACAATCAAATTCATACAATAGAATAAGCGCACTATCAAACCTAAGTCCATTTTGTATTCACGAAAACAAATTTGAGGGGATTTGCGTGCAAGAACCATTAGCAGCTAATGCTCGCATAGAAGGGGCACTCGTCAGGAAGGGATGTTGTATATATTCAAACGCATCCATAAAAAGTTTGCTGATTTATGTCGAAATAACACTGACGCCTAAATCAATCAAAGACTCTTAGAATTCCGACGACCAGTTTAATCTTTTAAAAATTCAAACTGCCCCCAAATCTTACTCAGCGTACATGCCAGATAGTCTAAATGTCTGACCACTTCTTTACCAAATTCTTTAATAAAGGCACGAGTGACTTTAAAGCTAGACAACCACACTTTGGAGAAATGATTAAAGAATTTCATCAACAATAGATCAAGAACAATATGATACACAAATAGACAGATTCCTTTGAGAAATCAATGAACCGACTTTAACAAAGGAATATGAAAGAGTTCAGGAGCTTCTTCATTACTATAAGGATGACATGACACCAGATATTCCGCAGTTCATCAAAGTCAAGACGGAACTCGGATAATCAAAGAAAAATCAAACTCGCTGTAAACAATAAGAACAATTCCTGTGAAGTATTAATCATCGAACGTCAATAGCTAAGATATTGACAGACTGCCAGGCAAAGCTTTCCCAACACCGGATTAAGGCACAAGGAATTCCCCTCAACTAAGTTCACTTCCGCAGTGGATTAAGGCTTAATTAACAAAGTAATTCAAAAATAAACAGATATCTTAATATTCCCCTATGGCTTGTTCTGCCACTGGGCCATCCGACTTTCCCCAAGATATTGAGTGGAGAGAATTAGTACAGTCCAAAGCTAAAGCAACTATCCCAAGCAAGATGGCATTACCTATTGCATTTCGACTCATTGCCTAGGAACCAGATAAGCCACTTCAGCAATTGCATAAACTAAACCTATTCCATTGAAGCCTCCTATATCTTCTTGACTAAAAGTTTAGTCATTTCTCAACCCAAATCCAACATTCATAAACACCGACCCATTTCCTTGCATGCGTGTCTATGCAAAGTACCGTACTTCGGAAAATAGATCTTAAAAAAAAAAAAAAAAAAAAAGTATCACATATATGGAAAGTTCTCCACAAGACAAGTGGTTCTTAACTTTTTTGTTCAGTACCGTTACCCTCTTGGGATCTCTGAACATTTTCTCATACCTTCATCTCATACAGGAATGAACTTGATTATGTTTTTATTTTCCCTTTATAAAGATAACATTGAACTGGCTATCACGATTCGTACCTTCACGTTAAATAGATAATAGCAATGGCGATAATGTTTAGGATTTAAACAATAAGAAAATGATAACAACAATTATGATGATAATGATAATGATAATGATAATAGTAATAAGGATAGTAATGATAATTTTGAAAATGACAACAATAATAATAATAGCAATGATAATGATAATGATGATAATGATTATGATGATAATGTGATAACTATAATAATAATGCTACTGATAATGGTAACAATAATAGTAATAATAATGATAATGGTAATAATGACAATGATAAAGATCATGATAATGATAATAATAATCACAACAGTAATAATAATAATAATGAAACTGATTACAGTAACACCAACAGTTATGATCATGACGATAATAGAATTAATGATCACAATCATAATAAGGATGATAATGATAATAAAAGCAATCATGATTATGGTAACGGTAATTATAGTAATCGTAATAATGATAATGATAATAATTACGATAGTGACTATAATTATTGCAATGATAATAGTAATGATAATGATGATAATAATACTGCTGCAGCTGATGATGAGGATGATACTAATAATGATAATTATGATAACAATGCTAATACCAATCATAATAATGATAGGAAGGTTAATTATGATAATGATAATAATAATAATAACAATAATGATATTAAAAATTATAATAATGATAATAATAATAATAATAATAATAATAATGATAATAATGATAACAATAATAACAATGACATTGGACTTAATAATGATTATTATCATCTTTATCATCTTTATTGTCATTATGATGGTAATAACAATGACGACGATAACAATCATTATGATAGTAATGATGATGTTAAAAGTAATAGTAGTAATAATGATAATGATTATAATGATGTTAATGATAATAGTAATGATAAAAGTAAAGATAATAATTATAATGATGAAAATAATGATAATGATAATAGCAGCAATAATGATGATGATGATAATAATGATAATGATAATAATAATAATAATAACAATAATAATCATGGTAATAAACATAATGACAATAACAGCAAGAACGATAATAATCATAATAATAATATAATAACGGCAATGATAAAGAGGATGATAATGATACTAATAATGATGATAACAATGATGAAAATAATACCAATAACAGAAAAAAACACACACACGCAAAGAAAAGCTAACCACATCACCTACACTAACTAACAACAACAACAAACAAACAAACACATAAAACCACCCACGAATACCTCTGATCACGTGACCTCACTTAACCCTTCCCGGCACGAGTACTCAGAGTCACGTGCCGTGTAAGGATTTCAACACTCACATACATACACCTCAAGGTCACGTTTCTTGTTGACGGAAATGTGTGCCTTCCTTTCCCTCCATTTACTCGGGGACTGAGAGAGATCGGGGGGCGGGGGGGAGAGGAAAAGAAAATGAGAGAGGGAGTATCGAGAGTAAGGGTAGAGAGAGGGAAGTAAAAGGGGAGGGGGTGGGGGTGGGTGAGGCAGGATAAGGGGTGGAAGAGAGATGGGTGGGAGGGAGGAGAGGGTGAGAGTGAGAGAGAGAGAGAGAGAGAGAGAGAGAGGGAGAAGGAAGAGGAAATATAGAAGACAAAGGAAAATTAATGCAGACAAATGCAGAAAAGAAAAATAAATGAGATTGTAAAACTTCACAACGCAAGAGATGTAATTAACGCATTTCAATTTCCTCTTCCTTAGAATTATAAACTTTAACAAGCTTGCAAGAACATATATACATACATATATATATACGAATCACCAGATACCCGTGCCATGCCGCTCGATATCCGCATAATAGACGTTGCCGCGACCTTGAAGCTCGCCTCAGTGCATACAAGCCCGGCGTAGCATCTGCTCCGCAAATCTGGCTTATCCTTATCCATCGCTATGTACGCAGCATCCATTATTTTCCTTTATCAGTTTGTGTGTAATCCTTCATGGATCACTTTGGCTCGCTGGTAGGATTGTTAGTGGGGGTGGGGGTGGGGATGGGGTGGGGGGGCTTTCTGTCTCGTATTAGATCACCTTTTCTTAATCCAGATGTATTGGCGATTTTGATCGTGTTACCGAAATACTTACTGATGCGATAATGCGATACTAAGAACCTGGGAAGAGGGAAGGAGTTTGGATTCTGATTTCGTTAAGAATGTTATTGTATTTCTGTTTCATGAAATCTTGTATGATGTATTTCATCTTATCTCAAAGCCCCCGTTTTGGTTTTGTTGCTTTGTGCGGGGTAATAGTCGATGGAATCACCTTTATTGATTTTTTTTCTGTACACTGAAGAACGCAGATTGCTATCACCCCCGATGAGTCATGGCGTCGAGAAATGGTAGCTTCTGCGTTTCCTCTTCCTCTAAAGTAAACTGAATTTACAGAGGGAGAGGAATGTCAAGAACTGCCCTTCCTCGACATCATGTTCATCACCTTTGTCTTTGTTTGATCAATTTTGTGACTAATTATGTACTTTATACACAGTGTGTTAGAAGTGTCACTGTTTTATGGGATGAAAGTAAACAACATTTTTTTGTATTTGTGTACTTTCGTAAACAGGTACAAAAGAAGTAACTATCCCTTAAAATAAAGGAAGAGATGGGGACGAAAAAGGACACGTGCTTATGACTGCCACTGCACAAAACAATTATACTGGCACAGGGGCAAATTGCAGACACTGCCTAATGTGCATGGTTTGAGTCACCTTCCTCTTCTCGTTCTGCTTACACATCCTTCATCGGCGGTTCTTTAGAGCAAGAGGTCGGTGACTTGCTGTGTGCCATCGCTCTCTGAAGATAGTGCTTGATAAAGACCGTGGATGGTCGCCCTTCAAGGCTTTCTTTCCTGCTGGTGCCATCTATGTTTGGGATTTTAAACCTAAGCTATTTTGTTGCATATTATGGCAATCATGATTATAATTGCAATTGACACCAACAGTCACTAGATAAAGTTATTCCTCATGGTGTAATAGGGAAACCCAGCAATCCACTCTCCTCAAAAGTCAAATATGCCAAGAGGGCTATAGGTACCTACATGATGCCCCTTGTCTTCAGGTTAGAGGTCTTGCAAAAAGAGTTAGCATTTTGTTAACATTGCCTTTTTTCTTTCTTTCAATCTTGCCATTGTCTCATCTTGTCCCAGTATTCTATTAATTTATAAATCCTAGATTATTATCCTGTTTTTACTAGCCTGTTACATGACACTCTACCATATCTCCATTCTCGTATGACATTGGTGGCAGCGGTGGGATCATCAAGTCCCATCATCTGCTCTTTCTCTTTGCCAGACTGTTTCAAACAAGCTGTTTCATCTATGATAATTTTAAACAAATGGTAAGTCAACTATGTTTAGTTGAATGGGGTTCCTTTGTAGTAGTTTCTCTTTCTCTCGGAAATTATTTATGTCCTTCCAGTAATGACAATTTTCCTCGCATGAACTCTATAATAATGATTTCACATTCTTGCACTTGGAAACCTTGGACAGAGGAAGGCTTCTCTGTCGATTCATGTGGACGACATTCTAATTACAAGAAGGGATTGGAGTAACAGAATGTTCCCCTGCCTAGCATAGTTACTCAGGTAAAGATCGCTACATTTGGTTATTCTAATACCCAGGCCTTTAATAATCTTAATAAATACCAGTCCAAGGCACCAGTTCTTCAAGTTATTATGCTACTCTCCATCAACGATAACACGGGTAATACAAGCCCATAGACTGTGGTAATGATTAGCCGAACCAGAGTAGAACTGCTCCATCCCCGACCAAGAGGCTATTGTGTGGGTCCTCAAATATTCCTGAGAAAGGATCTTCGAGCACATCATCCCTTCTCATCCGACCATTGTCCTCAAATAACCTGGTCCAACAAACAATGTAGAAGATGCTCTGTCTCGTGACTGTCATTCCTCTCACTGCCCTCAGCCCCTTCGATATCCAGGAAAAGCAAGGTGGTTATCCATTGTATGCGGAGATCAGCGCTCAAATCCGGGATAACTCTCCCCGTCTGCTAAGGACCAGGTACCTCCTACCTTTTATTTCGAGGACAAGTTTATCTCGCCGAGACACTTTTTCTGCCGCAGGGCCACCTCTAGAGAAAAAAGAGAGTGGTTCACGACGACCTACACACCTATTGACAACTCCTAAGTCATCTCCTAAGACCTGGTTCCTCCGGTTCTCAAGTCATCTCCACGAGTCTCCCCCCTCCCCCCTCCCTCCAGATCATCAAGGTCTGGATAAAACCTTGCAGCAGCTCGCCAGGTCCTGTTATTTTTTCCCCCCCTGAGCTCGGCCCGCGAGATTATTCATCGCGTCACAAGCTGTCACGTCTGTCCCTCGTACAAAGGCCGCGTCACCACTCCTACCCCGGCGCTCACCTACGGCGTCCTACATCGCCTTCTCGTCCTTGAATAGGAAGATCCTCCCGCGCTTCCCTCGCGAAGGAGACGGCAATCGGGATCTCCATCGCGCGGTTATGCACTGACTGCGAACTGAATTTGTGTCTGTTCCCAGCGCATGTCCCCGCGGGAATGAATACCTGTGCGGCAATGACACGGGATTATCTAATCAGGTTCTCAAGGAGGAAAGAAAGGGGAAGGAGAGAGAGAGATAGACGGAAAGAGAGAGGGAGAGAGAGAGAGATAGATAAATATATAGATAGATAGAGAGATAGATAGATAGATATAGAGATAGGGAGAGAGAGAGAGAGAGAGAGAGAGAGAGAGAGAGAGAGAGAGAGAGAGAGAGAGAGAGAGAGAGAGAGAGAGAGAGAGAGAGAGAGAGAGAGAGAGAGAGAGAGAGAGAGAGAGAGAGAGAGAGAGAGAGAGAGAGAGAGAGAGAGAGAGAGAGAGAGAGAGAGAGAGAGAGATAGATAGATAGATAGATAGAGATAGAAATAGAGATAGAGAGAGAAAAAGAGATAGATAGATAGAGATAGAAATAGAGAGAGAGGAGTGAGAGGAGGGAGAGAAGAGAGAGAGAAGAGAGACAGGAGAGAGAGAGAGGAGACAGAGAGATAGAAAAATAACAAAACAGAAGCCATTTAGATGGATAGAATAACCAAAAATCGCCGAACAGAGTAAGAATGCCACACAATTTTTTAAACATTAGCAACAACAACAGCACAACAAAAACAACAACAAAACACCCATGCCAAGTACCGTGTCCACGGGCAAAGGAAAGATAATCTGTTGTTTCGTAACGTAGAAAAAACGACAACATAAAAACATGCGGTTGCAACACTCAGTAACCATTTGCAACACGAGACAATGATAAGCTATAATATGGAGGCTATTTGACTCATGGCCGCGCAATGAAGAATGGACACCGCGCATGCGTATCAACAACATAATCGCCAGGATGATTATATATGTATATGTATATCTATTTATCTATCTATATATGTATATCTATGTAGAGAGAGAGGGTGGATGTTTAGGTATATGTATGTATATATGTATATATATATATATATATATATATATATATATATATATATATATATATACACACATATACACACACACATATATATATATATATATA
>BOPN01011821.1:12500-14225 GCA_017312705.2 Penaeus japonicus | reverse complement strand
GTCTAAAATTTAGTCGGCCATTGGCGATCACAATTCAAAATGACATCATCATCACCTCCACTAACCTCCCCCCAAAAAACAAGTAAGTTAAATAAAACACAAACCAGTCCAAAGCCAAAACAAAGCATGACCGAAGCGATTCCCCGCTGCTCACCGCGTGTGTTGTGGAAAAGTGAAATATTTTGTACACAAATAAACTTGATTTAACGGTCACGACGGCCGGGAATGGAACGCAAGTTCAGCCCGGCGCGACTCCTATTCTTTCTTCTGCACTCTCTTTGGGGCGCTTTTCCGCCGTGCCTGTTCTTCTTTATTGCTGTTTTTTTTATGCTTTGACTTCTTCGTTGTTTCTTCTTTCCTTTTTTTATTTGTGTTGTTTTTTTGTTTGATTTTTGTTTCGCTTTGGTGGTGGAGTTATGGTTATTTTTCCTTTTTTAAAATTTTTATTGCTGGCGTTTCCTTGTTTTTTTGTTTTTTTTTGTTTCCTTTTCTTTTCTTTCTTTTTTCTTATTCCTTGTCTTTATATCATTGATTTTTCTTCTAACGTTGGTCGTATATTCTTCCAGGTGTTTCGTTACTTCTTGTTTTCCTTCCGTATCATATTTTTCTCCCATTATTCCTCTTTATTAATAGTGTTTCGTTATTTTTATATCCGACTTCTCTTCTTTTTTTCTTCTCAGTGTCTTTCTTACTTCTCTTTTCCATTTCGTATTCTTACTCGTACAATTAATAATTATATTAATTTTCTTGTCTATCTGTCTGTGTTAGAGTTGTAAACAATGCTCTTTTTTTCACTTTGTTCTCCTATTTTTTGGTAATTAATTGTGTATTTGCTTCTTTCTCGTCTCCATTGTTGTTGTTTTTGTTAATTTTGTTTAGATTTGTTATCTGTTTTTGTTGTTTTTGCTAAGAATTCATGGCTTTTCTCTGTGTTTTTATTTCTCATTATTTATAGTCACATTTTTTTTTTCTTTTGTACTCCTGGTAGTATGGATCATTTGTTTGTTTGTTTGTTTTAAATGCTTGTGATGTTATTTTGTTTCTCATTTATCTCTTCTCTTTAACGTATTGCTAATAATTTTATTATTATTATTATTTTTAACTTTTTATCATATGTTTTGTCTGTTTATTTTTTTTTCTTAAAGGGGGAGGGGGGGGGGGCAGATGGTCTCTTGTTGTTTTCTCTGCTTGTTTTTCTTTTCCTCGTTTTTGCTCATGCGTGTGTGTTCGTGCTTCTATTTGCAAATGCCATTGCAATTGTTGCACGTTCTGGAAATTATCTTGATTGCAATTATCCGTCTCCGTAATATAATAAATGCTTGCAAGGTAAGCGGATGGCGAGTGACTATGGCACGGCTATGTTGCTAAGGGTTATTAGAGTCACATCGTTCATGTCTTAAGGATTTTTAATTGTTGGTATAGGTTGTTGCAAATGCAGGGATAATGATAGTGTTCTTGGTTGTATCTACAATAACAGTCTGTATTTCTTTTTCTTTTTTTTTATTTGTTTATTCTTTTTTTTTTCCACTTAATTACTTTTTTTTATTGATCTTGTTGTCCGCGTTTATTTTTCTCTCTTTTTTTATAATTATCATTTTCATCAACGTTTAGAAGAGACACTTTTTTTTCTTTCTTTCTTTCTTTCTTTCTTTTCTTTTCTCTACTTTGCACTTTTGAATATTCTCATGATTTTTTAGGGTATATATACATTATACATACATATAT
>BOPN01011819.1:0-14231 GCA_017312705.2 Penaeus japonicus | reverse complement strand
ATACACATATATACACACATACATACACATACATACACATTACATGTGCATGTATGTGTATATGAATTGACGGCTAGACAAACAGCTCCAGGCCCAGCCTAAAAATGCACTTGAAAGCCCTCCTACTCTCAGGATCCGGACCCAGCACAATTGATCGAATTTCCGGGCGGCGTCACCCATTCAGAGCGTCGGAAATGGCCCCATTCCTGCCCCATTTAGAGAAAAGTGCAATAGTGCTTATTCGTTACGCGGTGACCTTTCGCAATGTGTTGATGTTGCAACAGGTTCCAGGACTGCAATCCCGTAAAGGCATATCACTCACTATCTTTCGCACTCTCTCCCCGAGACCTCGTTTTCTCACATGCTGGATCGGCGAGGAAAAAGATATCTCACGTTGTATTATCTTTTTTTTTTTTTTTTTTTTTTTTTTAGTCTTCCTTGTACCCTTATGATGTACGAAGAGCAGTTCCGCTTAGCAGTAAGGGTGGCCTGTAATCATCTTGTCTCATGATATAATGAGCGAAATATGACGCTCTCCCTAATGACTGTTTAACTCGTGTAATCTAATGACACATTATCATGCACACAAGCACATGCAAAGGGATACTCATGTCGGGGCTGCCGGTAGCAAGTCAAATTAACGTGATGCGCAATTTGTTGCAATTATCTCATTGATCCCGTAATTTCCTGCATAGTTCTCTCCCTTAAAGGTATCCCTTGCTTGTGTCATTGCAAGATTTCTTTCGAATATGTCACCTCACGATATGTTGCTTCCAAAAATGTGCTTTAAAGACTCTTCCCTAGTGTTTCTGATACTCGTACCACGGCGTACCTCTTGGTATTCCAAGGGTATCTTCGCAACCACGTCCCTTGCAGCGTCCTCTGGTGGCAGGAGCATCACACCCTCTTTCTTGGCATAACTTTGCAGGTGAGGAATGTTGATGATGCAATATCCCTTTGAAAACAACACCGCGGGTCACTAATCCAAGGTGCAGTTGTTGCTTATACGTGCACAGTGCAATGGTACTAAAGATTCTGGTCCTTAGATTACAGATTTATTACAATCTTATCATATCTAATATACCAAACTGTTAATAAAAAAAAAGTAAAAAATCTGCAACTTCAATGGCATAAGGTTTAAGAACTTCAGAATCTAACGTGACCTTCATGTTCCCATATACAAAGAGACATTATAAAAACACTTCTACAATTCCATTAAAATGATCACTGGCGTTAAGCTTGGAAACAGCATTGTTAGTAGATGACTGTAGGGATGACGTCATATTGCTTATTTTTACAAACTTGTTCATTTGTATCTTTTTATCCTTCAAGTTTGAATGGCAGGTTGACCTTTCTGTTTTTTTTTTTTTTATTTTTTTTTTTTTTTTTTTTTTTTTTTTTTTTTTTTTTTCCAGTTATTGTTATTTCATCGTTATAGTGATTTTTGTTCGCGGAAAACATGTTTCTCTTCCACAGGGACACTGAAAGGTCAAAGTGAATATAGTGGTCATATAGGTATCATGTCAGGGTATTGGATTTTTTTCCTTAGAAGTGGCAACGCAGCTTTTTATTTTTCTTTGTTATTGTGTTATTTGTTATTTCATTCATGTTTATTCATTTCATTTATTTATTTACTTACTTATTTATTCATTTGTGTATCTATATATCTTCTTATGCATGTCTTTATTAAGTTATGTATGTATTTCTCTACTTATTCATGTATTAATTCATTTGTTTATCAACCTATTTATGCTCATATTTATCCATTATTATCTTATTTCATTGTTTTACAGTTCTCTAATTTTTATCACTCCCATCATCGTGTTATTTATTTTCTAGTTGTAATAGCATAGTAACCATCACACCGACAATCCGACTAATGATATCTATAATCCGGCTGATGATACCGATAATCCGACTAATGATACTGATAATCCGGCACCTCATTTAATCCGGACAAGCGGCTGTTGGAGAAGGCTGTTGCTCCGTCGATAGACATATAGAATAATAGATAGATAGATAGTCAGGAAGAAATTGGAGGAAAATAAATGTGAGAATAAATAACGGTAAAAAAAAAAAAAAAAAAAAAAAACTAAATGCCTCAAAATGTCATATTTTAATCTGGATTCGTGATTTTATTAAGGAAATTTATTTGATCTGTGGCTTCCAGAACAATATTGATTCGAAATGCCGTTTGCTTTAGCATGAATCTGCAGTTTTCTTAAATTGATTTATACCATTTTGAAATCGTCGAAATAGGAAAAGGTGTAATCAGTTTCTGCTGCGAATCAAGAAATAGCGGCGTAGAATCTTAATTTTCCGAATAATCCCTTTCTGAAATCACAGATGCCGGAAATTCAGTGGTGTATCTTAGGATGAATACCCAGTTACTTATTTTCTTTAACTAAGTATGAATTGAACACAGAAAGCAATGAGGAGTCTTACCTTTTGTTATTTTCGTGTTGAGGTGAGATTTGTTCAATTACATTTCATTCAATTTTCATTTGTCATTGTTGACTCGTTCTTTCTTTCTATCCAACTATCATTCTATGTATCTATGGATTTATTTCCCCTTCCTTTTTTCTCTTCTTCCCTCTTCCTATCCCCCCCTCCTCCCTCTCTATATTTTCACAATATCTCATTTCCCTCTTCATGCCTTCTTCACCCTTTTCTCTCGCCCTTGACTACTCACTCCCTCCCGCGCCCCTCAGCTGTGAGGGAGATAATGTTAAACGTTAACATTGTTAGTGTTAACGCAATATTTCCTCGTTGCGTGCGTTAGTTTATGCGTTCGGCCTCCAGCTGCCAAGTTTATGCGGTTGCCAAGTAGCGAGTTAACAGCGAGCGCGTTCGAACCAAGTGAACTGTGTGTAACGGTTATCAGTGCAACGATAAACCAGTCGTGTCTGTACGCTAAATTAGCCTTTACGACCTCCTAAGGTAGTGCAGGATATACGCGAGGGCCGAAGCCGAAGGCAATGTCGTTGTTTTACGCATGGTCTTCGTAGTCGGGGAAGAAAGTTTGCACGGTTTCGAACTTGCACTCAGGCACATGGATGAGGGGGTGGGGAGGAAGGTGCTCGAATTGGCGGGAATTTCGGTTTGGGAATTCGTAACGGTTAATCTTCAAGTGTGATAACAACGCAAGGTTAAAGAATTATTAAGATATCCGTGCAATTGCATATCGTAACTAGACAAGTTTTAGGTTTCACGACAAGGAAGTCCTTGGACGGAAACAATGGCAATTGTGGAATGACGTCATTTAAAGACATAGAGATTGCTGGTCAAATAATTTTGAACTTTAGCAACGGAACTGGGAAGAAAGGAAGTTAGTTAAAGAATATCTTCGTATTTTAGCTATTATTGCTGGAGAACATTTTGTTCATTGTATTAAACTGTTATTGATGTAGTTATCTAAAATCATATTACATATCTTGTTGTTGGCCAGACTTAGTTCGTTTGTTTGTTTTTTGTAATGAAATTTATACCCATTTCAATTTACAAATTTCCAATACGAACCTTGATGAATTTTCCACTCCGAGTAAAAGCATTGTATGAGAGACTGCATGTACGTGTACAAAATTTTGCATGTGTGGTTTTGTTTATGCGTGTGTATGTGTACTTAAGGGTGTTTGCGTATGTGTGTATGTGTTTGTGTGTGCCTGTCCTGGTGTGTCTGTATGTATAAACCGTTTTTTGTGTTCTTGTGAGTGTGTGTGTCCGTGTATGTGTGTGCGTGTTCGTGCATGTATGTGTGAGTCCGTGCATGCATCTGTGTATCCGTGCATGCGTCAGTGTGTGCGTGTGTGTGTGTGTGTGCATTTGCGTGTGTCTTGGCTTCTCCCCTCACTCGAAGAGACCGCGAGGGAAGCATTGGCATCTTGGCGAGGGGAAAGGAGTGAGCATGAGTGAGCAAGATAAATAGGAGAGAAAGAGGAAGAGATAGAGTTGTGTGAGAGAAGAGGAGTGAGGAGAGATAGGAGAGAGAGAGAGAAAGAGTTTGTGTGAAAGAGAGAAAAGATACTACTTGATCACTCTTTTAATTCGTCCTTTTTGTAGATATTTTCTGTACAATTTAGTCCTGTCGTTTCTTTCTCTTTCTCTCTCTCTCTCTCTCTCTCTCTCTCTCTCTCTCTCTCTCTCTCTCTCTCTCTCTCTCTCTCTCTCTCTCTTTCTCTCTCTCTCTCAGTCACTAAATGGTGGACGCAGAAAAGCCAGCATAAGGTCTGCTTGCTTTATCGCGAGAAGGAAGCTAACATAGCAGGAGGTGGTATCAGGGAGCAAGGGAGCCCACTTGGTAGCTTGGTGGTTGGGGCGTGGCTTGGGTGTCTTGACCTTTTGCTTGAGGTCACAGGTCAGGACTTGTGTGGTGAATTTGTGTACGTCTTTACCTCTTACCGCCTTGAAGGGGTATACGTGGGGGAGTGGGGGGGGGTGTTCATGTTGTGATTCTCCATCTTGGAAGTGTTTGATGTGTCTGATTCTCTCTCTTTCTCTCTTTCTTTCTCTTTCTTTCTTTCTTCTCTCTCTCTCTCTCTCTCTCTTTCTTTCTTTCTCTCTCTCTCTCTCTCTCTCTCTCTCTCTCTCTCTCTCTCTCTCTCTCTCTCTCTCTCTCTCTCTCTCTCTCTCTCTCTCTCTCTCTCTCTCTCTCTCTCTCTCTCTCTCTCTCTCTCTCTCTATCTATCTATCTATCTCTCTCTCTCTCTCTCTCTCTCTCTCTCTCTCTTTCCAAACATTAACCAATTTTTGTTTGCTTGTTTCTTTCATCATGTTCTTTCTACTTCTTTTTTTCAAATTACTTTTCATTCTTCACCATTACCATGCATGATTATTATCGCAATAATCATTTGCATTATCATCATCATTATTATTGTTGCTGCTTTAATTACTATTATCATTGTTATCATCATCACTATCATTATTATTACTATTGGCATTATCATCATTATTACTATATTATTATTATTATTGTTTATCATTATACTAATTGTTTATTCTTAAAACCAGTAATAATTCATCATCAGTAGTATTATATTGATGATATGATTATCATTAGTATTATTACTATTGTCCTTATCATTAACATTATCATTATCACTATTGAATTATTATCATTGTCATATTAATCTTCATCATCTCTATCATTAGTATCATTAGGAGAGAGAGTGAAAAAAAAAGAAAGAGAGAGAAACGAAGAAAAGAAAAAATAACCAAAAAAAGAACAAAAAGAAAAGGAGAAGATTAAAGAAAAAAACGCAAAATAGAAAAAGAAAAAAGGAAAAAATATACTTGAAGAGAAAAATGAATAAAACAAAAATGATAACAATATAGTAGAAACAGAGAATTAAAAACAAGGAAAAATAAAGACATAGAAAAATAAAGTTCCAAAGAAAAAAAAAACACGAAAAACAGCAACAACAACAAGCAAACTAAGCAACAACAAAAAAAGCAACAAAAAAAAAAAAATGTTTAAGCAAGGCGTGGGCAGCATCCACTTCCGGAACCCACTGAGATATCCTTTCACCGACGCCCGCCTCCTCGAAGACGTCCTGGCTATCTTCAACGCCGAGACCGGGCAGAATGTCCCCTCGGGAAAAAAACCCGAGGGGAAAAAAGGTCGAGATGGACACTCTACTGATGACGATGATGATGATGATGACGATGATGATGACGATGATGATGGTTCTTCAAGTTGTTGTTCTGATGATGATGATGATGACTTAAGTGACGATGGTGATGGGGAAGAAGCGAGGTGGAGGAGAGCTCGAAGGAGGAGGAGGAAGAGGAAGAAGAGGAACAGGCTGAAGGTGCCTTGTATTAACGACGAACCTGTGGAGCCTTTGGTGCCGAAGACGATCTACAGGAGGACAGGTCAGTGCCGAGGTCAGAGGTCATTGTGGGTAGGTAGGGTAGGGGAAGGGAAGGGTTAGTGGCCATTGTAGGGGAAAGGGAGGGGGGAGGAAGGGAAGGGTTAGTTGTCATTGTAGGGGGAGTGGAGGGGGGGGGGAGGGGTTAGAGGTTTTGGTTCATAAAGGGGTTAGATAATGTGAAGATATGAGCTATTATGTATCATACCCGATCTTATTCTTACGATGTTTAGTATATTGATAAGGAAAGTTATATATACACGAAAGAACTATGCTTGAAAACAACAATAACAAAAAATAATAATAATAATTATCGAATGAATATACTAAATACAAAAATTAATAATGAGAAGTATTCCAGTAAAAAAACGCAAAATAGATAAGTAGAAAATAACCATAACAATATCACAAGTACTCTACCACAACGAACATTTTCACTGACGCAAGAATCCTCTTCATCTGCACAATAAAAACAAAACCATTTGGTTTGTTTGTACCAAAGATCAATATACATAAATACATACATACATACATACATACATATATATATATATATATATATATATATATATATATATATTCATATATACACTATTTTTCATGCTAAGAATAACCTCTCATTTACAGAGATTCAATCTGTAAACACATTTTCTCCAATTATCATTTACAAGACTGAAAACGTACATAAAGTCTTTCGGTGTATCTCGTTCTAATGGCTTCGGTTGTAAATTGGAGTCGTGCTTTGGCTGCATCTGCTTACTGCTCCTTATACACTAACTTGTTAGCTTAATCGTTCTCATTTCTCTCTCTCTCTCTCTCTCTCTCTCTCTCTCTCTCTCTCTCTCTCTCTCTCTCTCTCTCTCTCTCTCTCTCTCTCTCTCTCTCTCTCTCTCTATCTCTCTGTCTCTCTCTCTGTCTCTGTCTCTCTCTCTCTCTCTCTCTCTCTTTCTCTCTCTCTATCTCTCTGTCTCTCTCTCTCTATCTCTTTCTCTTTTTCTCTCTCTTTTATTCCCTTATCTTTGCATGACTTCATTGTCTATACATCTTCAACCAACAGTCTTTCTAACTTAATCTAAACACACGCACGGACATATATATTATACCTCTGTCTGTGATATTTTAGTGTTTTTTTTTCAGCATGTGGTTATTAGCATAAAGTTCATCCCAGTACTGTGTGCATTTGTGTAAGTGTGAGTGTGTGCGTGTGTGTGCGTGTGTGTATGTATGTGTGTGTGTGTATTTGAGTGTGTGTGTGTGTGCATAAGCATATGCATCTGAATGTAAGCATAGGCTCTTACTTGTACTTAAGTGCCCCTCAGTATATTCTCATAGATATGCTTTCGCGCATGTGTATGTTCATGTACATGTACGTGCGTCCTCGTGTAGTCAAAGCTATGCCCAGTATCCGAGCCGTTAGACCTGCATTGCGGATGAGGATGCGAACGTATGTACTCAGAAGAGGGCCGGAAGCGCAATGAGTGCATCTTCGAAAAGTGTGTTGCAGTTGCGGCATCTCGGTCTTTGTCAAGCTTGGGCGCAGGGGAGCGGAGGCACAGGATAGTAAATAATGGCTTTTAACTACTGGGGTTGGGTGGGGGGAGGGAGGGAGAGGGGAAGGTGGTTTGTGGGGGCGGGGGGGGGGGGGCAGGGGGTAGGAGGGGGGAGGGGGGAGGGGGGGATAGAAGGAAGGAGGTGGGGGGAGGGAGGGAGAGGGGAAGGAGGTTTGTGGGGGAGGGGGGGCAGAGGTTAGGAGGGAGGAGAGGGAAGAGGGGATAGAAGGAAGGAGGTGGGTGGGGGAGGGAGTGGGGAAGGAGGTTTGTGGGGGAGGGGGGGCAGAGGTTAGGAGGGAGGAGAGGGGAAGAGGGGAAGGAAGGAAGGAGGTGGGTGTAAGCAAGGGGATGGGTGGGGAGAGAAGGGAGATGGGAAGGAGGAAGGGGTGGCAAGAGGAACGAGGAGGAGAGGGAAAGGCCGAAGGGGGGATTCAAGGAAGAAGAGGGAAGATATATATATATATATATATATATATATATATATATATATATATATATATATATATATATATATATATATATATATGTATATATATATATATATATGTGTGTGTGTGTGTGTGTGTGTGTGTGTGTGTGTGTGTGTGTGTGTGTGTGTGTGTGTGTGTATAGCATATTTTGATGATCAATACTATTACATCATATATTATCAATATTGCCATCAGCATCATTGATATTAGATATTTATATGCATTACCATTATAATCATCACTCTTATCAGTATCCTTACATCTACGACCAATCATACTGCTACTTTGTTAATTAGCATCTTAAGAATGATCATTAGTTCCATAAGTATTATTATCTATTAAAATGCGATTCTGAAAAAGTAATAGACGTTTTGATAGACGCAGAAAGAAAGAACAAAAATAGATGAACAAACATAATTAGAAGAGGTTATATTGATAAATTACAGTAATAAGAAAAGAAACCTGACGATTGAATAAATAGATAACTAGATAAATGAATAAATTAATTAATATGTTTATGAATGAATAAATAAATGAATATGTATGTGAGTGAATAGATGAATGAATAAATAAGCAAATAAAGTGATAAATCATAGTATTAAGAAAAATGCGTCCATTCGCTAGGAACATGAACATATTTTTTTATTAAGATACAACTCTCAGCTTGAATAAAAAGAAAAATAAATATCGTTTTGATAACCGGAAAAGAGAAAGACAGAGAATTGAAAAATGGGTCAACAAACATGTACAAAAGAGATTACGCTAATTGAATTATAGAAAATGATGAAAGAAAAATATTTTCAAACCCCAGAAAATGAAAAAGAATTTAACAAAAAAATCCACAAAGTCATATTGGCAGCCCTTGCAACGAAAACAAAAATAAGGTCAGATCATTACTGACCTTATTCTAAAACACCCGAGGTTCTCATAATCCGCACCACTCTAATTCCCTTCCTCCTTTCCTCTCTCCCCCCTTCTTCCCTCTCTCTCCCCTCCTTTCCTCCCTCTCTCCTTCCCTCTCTCTCCCCTTCTTCCCTCCCTCCCTTCTTCCCTTCATCCTGTTCTTACTTCTTTTCTTCCTCTCCACTCCGTCCCCTCCCCCTTCTCCTCTCCCTTCCTTACCCTCCCCGTCCTACTTCCCTTCTTTCCTCCCTTTCCATCCTCCCTTCTTCCCTCCCCTTCCTACCTCCCTTCTTCCCTCCCCTCTGTTCCTCCCTCCTTCCCTCTCCTCCCTCCCCTTCCCCTTCGGTTTTCCCTCCTCCCCCCTTCCAACCCTGCCCCTCCTCCCTATCATTAATGAAGAGGATAATTAAGCCAATGGTTAAAAGCCGGATAGGGGGGGGGGGCGAGGGGAAGGGGAAGGGGGATGAGAGGTACTGGAAGGGGAGAGGGGACCTAATAAGGGGAATGGGAGAAATAATGAGGAGGGAATGAGGAGAATTGGGAGATGGGAGGTACAGGGAGGGGAGTAGAGAGGAGGAGAAGAGGAGAGGGAAAAAGAGGTACAGGAACGGGAGGGAGAAGGAGGAGAGAGGGAAATGAGAGGTACAGGAACGGAAGAGGGAAGGAGGAAAATGAGGGGAAGGAGAAGAGGAGAAAGAAAAAGAGGTACAGGAACGGAAGAGGGAAGTAGGAAAATGAGGGGAAGGAGAAGAGGAGAGAGAATGAGAGGTACAGGAACGAGAGGGGGAAGTAGAGAAGAGAAGAGAGAATGAGATGTACAGGAACGAGAGGGAGAAGGAGGAGAGGAGGGAGAATGAGAGGTACAGGAACGAGAGGGGGAAGAAGAGAAGAGAAGAGAGAATGAGAGGTGCAGGAACGAGAGGGGGAAGAAGAGAAGAGGAGAGAGAATAAGCGGTAGAGGGAGGGGAGGGGATGTTTAAGCGGAGGGGGAGAGGGGAAGCGTAAGGGGGAGGGGGGAGCGGGGGGCGGGGGGCGGGGGGCGGATCGGTCGCTCTCTCTAACACTCCCCTGGGAACTGTTTCCAAGCGTAGGCGCAGGAAGTCTTGGGTAATTCCGTTTTCTTTTCCGTCTTCGCTCCTTTCATGTCTCGATTTCGCGTTTTTTTTTTTTTTTTTTCTTCTTCTTCTTTTTTCTTATTCCACTCTTTTCTGGTTCTTCATTTCTTACCTCTTCTTTTTTTTCTCTCTCTCTCTTACTTTCTCCTTTATTCTTTTCTCTCTTTTAATCGCGATCATTATCATTATCGTTATCATCATCATATTTTTCTTCATCTTTGTCTTCATCTTCATCTTTATCTTATCTCCATCTTCATTAGCATCGTTGTTTTTCACCTTCATCTTTATCTTCACCTTCATCCTCGTCTTCATCTTCATCTCCACTTCCCTCTTTTCCTTCATTCTCCTCTTCCACTTCCAGCTCTTCCTACTCCACCTTCTCCACCTCCTCTTCTTCGCTCTCTTCCACACCTCCTTCCTCTCTCCTCTCTCCCTCTTTCTCTACATTCAACCCCCCCTTTTCCACCTCTTCCAACACTTATGCTCTTCCTCTTCCTCCTCCTTTCTCTTGTTTCTCCCTTATCTTAACCTCTTCCTTACTCCTCCTCTTCCTTTTTTATGTCCCTCTTCTCCCTTTTCTCCACTTCCTCTTCTTTTCAATAGTCCCCTTATCATCTTCTCTCTTTCTCCTCTCCACATATTTTTCTTCTTTCCACCTCTTCGTCCTTCCTCTTCTTCCTCCAAAACCCACTCTCCCCTCCTCTTCCCCTTCCCCTTCCCTTTTCCTCCTCCTCTTCTCCCCTATTCTGTCCCACCCCGCGAGGTTTCCAATAAAGTCTCTCTTATCTCTTATCTCTCGTCTCGCCTTAACTCGTCTCAGCAGCGAACCCGGGTCTTATCTGCTGCCTCGCAACACGGAAAATATACCTGTGTTATATCCAGGTTGGGTTATGTATATGCGATGGGCACTGTTTTCTCCATCTTGCTTTCGCTCCTTATCTCGTTTTTGCTTTGTTTTTCTTTTTGTCTTCTTTGGTTGTTTGCTCCTTTTTTGTTTTTCTTTTCTTCTTTGCTTGTTTTTTAGTCGGTTGTTTGTTTGTTGTGTTTGTTTTGAGTGATTTCTCTGTGTGTTTTTGTTATATTGATTGTTTCTCTTTCTGGATGTCTCTATGTCTGTCTTTCGCTCTCTCAATCTCTCTCTCTCTTTCTCTTTCTCTCTCTCTCACTCTCTCTCTCTCTCTCTCTCTCTCTCTCTCTCTCTCTCTCTCTCTCTCTCTCTCTCTCTCTCTCTCTCTCTCTCTCTCTCTCTCTCTCTCTCTCTCTCTCTCTCTCTTATTTTACCTCTATCTCTAGCTCTGCTTATCTATCTATCTTCCTACCTATCCATCTACCAAACTGTATATTCGTTTATCTATTTGCCTAAATAGTTATTTATCTATCCATGTTTCTAACTGTCTGTCAATGTCCATTTACCTATCTTTATCTGTCTATATCTATATACATATATACATATACATACATACATACATACATGCATACATACATACATGCATACATTATACACATGCACACATACATATATACATACACACATACATATAACATATATACATACATACATGCATGTGTGTATATATATATATGTATATATATATGTATATACATATATATATATATATATATATATATATATATATATATATGTATGTATGTATGTATATATATTTCTCAATATGTGTGTGTGTGTGTGTGTGTGTGTGTGTGTGTGTGTGTGTGTGTGTGTGTGTGTGTATGTGTGTATACAGACAGATAGATGTGTATACATACGTACATATACATAAACACACACACACACCTCTTTCGCTCCATGCTCTCTCCTTCTTCCCCCCTTTCCCTCACACACGCGCGCACACACAATCTGTGAGTGTTTAAGCCGTGATACGTATGCTAGGCATCAACCTGCTTCAGAAAAAAGCTGTTTGAGAGAAATATTGTCTGGAATATATATGGGCTGAGACATATGGCGTACCAGACTTTGTGTGGGTGAGAGAGAGAAAGGGAAGAGAGAGATGAAGAGAGAGAGAGAGAGAGAGAGAGAGAGAGTGAGTGAGAGAAAGAGAGAGAGAAAAAGTGAGAGAGAGAGGGAGACAGAAATATCGAGAGAGAGAAAGAGAGAGAGAGAGATTTAGAAAGAGACAGAGCGATATACACATAGAAAAAAATAAATTCATAGATAGACGGACAGAGATAGATAGGGGGGGGGGGGTAATAAAAAGACACAGCCAGCGAGGGAAATATAAAGAAAAAAAAGAGAAAGCCAGAGCTTCTCAGACTCTATATAAGAGAACGCAGATTCCTGTGGCTCTATATTCATCGAAGAACAATTCAGGTTTCGGGCAAATGTCGAGTTTAGTCTCTGTTTAGGAATATTCATGGTGAGACGAGGCAGCTTGTCAATCACTGTGGGCGGAGATTAAAGAGGGAATGTTAGTATTTCATTTCTATTGGAAGTTGAGTAATCATATACATATTTATATGTGAATATATAATATATATATATATATATATATATATATATATATATATATATATATATATATACATATGTGTGTGTGTGTGTGTGTGTGTGTGTGCGTCTGTGTGTGTGTGTGTGTGGTCATAATTCCAGTAACAATAAAATTAAATGAAAATGTAACCTCCTCTTTCCTCAACACACCGCCAATCAATTGCCCCAAAACATAACCCGTAAATAAACAACAAGCGACTCACGAACGAAACAAGCCATCTTGCCAACGCCAAACAGTAAGAGAAAGGAAATAAGTAAATAAAGAAGAGAAAAGGCAAACGCGGGAACATTGATTCATTAGCCATTCTCCTGTACTTTTTTCTTGTTTTTTTGTTTCTTGTCGTTGTTAGCATAATAGTGTCATAATTCATTGTTTTAACTGTCGGCAAAGGGTAATTAACATGAGCAATTACTGCCGTCATTCCCGAGGCGGATTAGATAACTACCTCTACCCCGTCTCCCCCTCATCCCCCCTTCCTCCCTCTCTCTCCCCTCCTCTACCCCTCCCCCACCCTTATGTATTATTCTCCTCATTTCCCACTTTTTCCCCTCTTCCGGTCTTCTCTTTTCCTCTCTCTTCCGCTGAATCTTTCTTCTCCTTCCTTCCTCTCCTCGCTTTTCGTCTTCCTCTGCCTCCCCCACCCCCTTTCCCCCTTCCCTCCCCTCTCTCCCCTCCCTCCTCCCTTTCATCTATTTCTCCTCCTCCTCTCCCTCTCTTTCTCTCTCCCTCTCTTCCCTGTACCCTGCCTGCCCTCCCCGTCCTCTTTAACACACACTCAAAGATTCATTTCATAAAACATCTAGCTCTAATTACGTCACATTAGCTCCCCAAGAATCTCGCCGCTAGATGACTCTGACACGCTAAAAGAAAACGGAGGTCCGGGGAGGAAGGGGATGGGGGAGACAAAAGAAATAAATAAGATACAGGCGGTTGGTATATGTCTGGGGGTTGAGGGGAGGGGGAAAGAGAGACGGAGAGGGGGAAGGAGAGACGGGGATGGGGTAAGGGAAATTTTCTGATGGCTTCAAACAATATTTTCCCCCGGCGAGCTATAAAAGTTAATGACAAATGTGTTTTTCCACCAACAACGAGTGATTTCATAGCCATATTTACTACGATCGGGATGTGACCGTAGGGGGAGGATGGAGGTAGGGATAGGGGGGAGATATGAGAGGAGAGGAGGAATAGGGGGAGGGGAGGGGGAAGGGGGAGGAGAAGAGATGAGAGGGAAGGAGGAAGAGGAGTGAGGGGAAAAAGAGGGAAGGGAAGGAGCAAGAGGGGTAGCGTGAAGGGAAGAAAGAGGCAAGGAGAGGAGAACAATGGAGAGAGGTAAAGGAAGAGAGAAGAGGGGAAGGGAAAGAGTAGGGACGGGAGGGGAAGAGAAGAAAGGGCAAGAAGACGAGGAGGAGGGATAGAGGAAGAAAGAGGCAAAGAGAGGAAAGAGAGGGGAAATTGTAGGGGAGGAATAGCTCAATTTGGAGATGTTTAGGGGAAAACTGAGACCATGAATATGATTTCGGTAAATTTTTGGCAAATAAGAATATGATGAACACCATTATGAAAGTATGATGGGGCTTTTGGAGTATGGTGCGACGGAGGAATAAGTGAGATATGATGTATATATATAGATGCAGTACATGGCGAGGTATTTTGATGTAACAAACGTAAATATTTATGAAGAAAATATGCATAAGAAGAATTAAAGACTGTGGAAGAACAATCAGCAGTCTTAGGAAAAAAATAAAATGTGACCAGGGAAAGGGGGAAAACGATAAGAGGAAAAAAAAAAACTAAAGAGGGGAAGTAACAAATACTTAAG
>BOPN01011818.1:10000-14232 GCA_017312705.2 Penaeus japonicus | reverse complement strand
TACATGTATATATATATACATATATATGTATGTATATATATATATATATATGTACATACGTGCACGCACTCACACACGGCAGTGTGTGTGTGCGCGCGTGTATGTTTGTTTGTGTGTGTGTGTGTGTGTGTGTGTGTGTGTGTGTGTGTGTGTGTGTGTGTGTGTGTGTGTGTGTGTGTGTGTACACGTATATGATATAAGGTGGGATTTAAGAAAGATATATTGATATACGAGCGACCTTTACAGGGAAACCTTTACATGGAATTCCAATATTACTAACCCTTTGAAGCTATTTCTGTTTGTACATTTATCAGAACTGAATTGTGTTAAAACATTAATATTTCAACTATCAATTTCAGTTTCTGTATCTATGCGTGTTACCTCAGTCTAACAGATAAATACAGTCACACTGAATTTATATTATTACTGAATTTTACAGGTAATTCCCACCTACTGCCGATGATGAAGATAATGATTATGATATTAATGAGAATTCGTATAATGATGAGAAATGTATGGATGATAATGTTGATGATGAATTGGTTTCAAAAGCATTGGTGATAAATTGAATGATGATGATGATGATAAAAAGAATAGCTATGATGATAAGCTGATAATTGCTCTTGTGATAATGATAGTGATGAAATTAGTGATGATGATAATGACAAGACAAAAACGAGTAGCATTAATAATGTTGGAATTAATTAAATTGACATTGATATCATAATTATCTATAGTAATAGCACTTGCAGAAGAAGTAATAATAGTTATATAAATTCGTAGATGTAATTACAATCATAGTAGTGATAACAATAATGATGATGATAATGATAATAACAGATATAATAATGATAATAATAATGATGATGATAATGATAATGATAACAATAATGTTGAAAAACAGTAATACTGATAATAATAATGATGATAACAATGATAGTCACAATAATGCAAATGATAATGCTATAGTAATGATATAATTATAATGATAATGAAGATAATAATAACAATAAAAGGATGATACAGTAATTATCATGATATTACTACTAATAATAAGGATAATAAAGATAATGAAGATAACATTGATAATAAGAACAAAAATATTCATGATGGTGATAGAACTGACATTAATAAAAATGATAATAACTAACGATATGAATGATAAGGCTGATATTAATAATGATAATAACAACAACAGTGATAACAGTTTATGATAATGATAATGAAATGATGATAATGATAATGATGATCGACATATTAATGAAAATGATAATGGTAAAAATGAATGATGAAGATAATAACGATAATGAAGATAGCCACAACAACAACAGTAACAATATTGCAACAATGACAATGGTAATAATGATGATAGTAATAATGATGATTTATATGATAGTAATAATATATAATGCTATTATTATCAATATCATTATTACTAAGTTCATCATCATAATCGTTAAAATTATTTCACCATTATCATTATCATTGTAAATCATTATTATCATTTATGTTACCATCATTATCATAATTGTGATCATCATTATCACCATTAATTTTGTTCTTGCTATTATCATTGCCATTACTATCTATATCATAATTATTTTTCATTTTTGTTATCAGTTAATTTTTTCATTATTATTATCATCTTTTTTGTTATCATTGTTATTATTCTTATCATGATTATCATTATTGTTATCATCATTATTATTATCATTATTGCCATTATTATCATTATCATTAGTGTGATTATTTTTATAGATATTATTTATTTTTATAGTTTTTATAATCATTATTATCATCCTCATCATTATTTTTATTATTACCATCATCAGTGTTATTATTATCCTTGTCATTATTAGGATTCTTACCATTACTATCATCATTATCATCATCGCTTTAATTATCATAATTTTATCATTATCATTGTCATCATTATCATTAACATCACTATCATCATCATCATAATCATCACCATTCCAGAAACCCCAAGTAAGAAAGTCAAATAACAAGGGCAGGTATGAGATCAGAGCATCTTGAAAATCCATCACAAATATCCAAGACATTTTAAGGATGAGAGAGTCCGGAGGATGCTGAGGGACTCTATATAGGACGGAGTGGAATGCATCTTCGAATTTATTTATTTATTCATTTATTATTATTATTATTATTATTATTATTATCTTTTTTTTTAATTCGAAAAAAGAATGAAAAAGGAAAAAGGAAAAAAAAAAAAGATATGGGGGAGGGTACCTTGTTTTGCTTAATGGTTTAGTCTTATAGGTGGATTCATTTTTGTTTTCATTTGTTTCTTTTTTTTCTTGTTTTGTTTGTTATTATTGTTGTTAGGAAGTTGGTGTTGTTTATTTTTTTATGAATTAGGTTCATATCACAGGGATAATATATATTTTGATCCTCTTTATTTCATTCCTTTATTTTGTTTATCATTATTCTTTTTTGCCTTTTCTATTCATTCAATTTCTTCTTTAATCACAAAGAAAGCAAAAAACCTTCTCACAGTATTACACCACAACAGCCGCTTTGAACAGTGCCAGGTAATGTTCATAGTGCCAGCTGTGAGGTCACTTTTTAGATGCAAGAATGTCGACTCGACAGTAATGGCACTTTTACTTTGTGTGACAGGATTAAGGACAGTCATATTTTCCTGGATGGATGTTGGCGCTGCATTGCAAAATGGTATGATGTAGGAGGGATAACTTGCAACGGTGTTTTATTTATCGTCATTATTATTAGTTTCGTTGTTTATGAGAATGGTGATGATGGCAATAATGAAAATATTGATGATAATAGATATAGTATTTGTAATAATTATACCAATGCAATAAATCTTATCAGTGTTGCCCTTGATAATCAAGGTGATGATAATGATATCACTGACAGTTCCTGACGCTCATGAACCCCCTCCCCCCCTCCCCTCCATTCCCCGAAGGAGCTCCCCGGCGCCTCCGGAGGGGATTCCCGTCGCCCCAGAAGCGCCTCGGACACGCCACTGCTTGCTTGTCCTTCTCGAATCTCGACAGCCTCTTCCTAGAAGGCAGGAAATGTTGGTCGTGTAACTCCTGCGGGATCGACTTACGCCACGGGGGAGGGGGTGGGGGGTGGGGGAGGGGTAAGAGGGTTGGGCAAGGGTAAGGGGAAAGGGGGTGAGGAGGAGGAGGAGGAGGAAGGATAAGAGAGGACGTGAGAGTTGGGGCGGACGATGACGTAACAAGTCGCTGATTCACACGTGGTGGATCTTGGACTCGCAGTCTCTCCTGGGAGTTTACTGGACCCCGTCGGGCTGTCGCGGCCTTTGTGACGTCCCTTCATCAGCTGATCTGCCTGCGTCGACTGCATCGTCTTCGCCGCCTCCTACAGCAGACACCCAAGACGTTCTTCTTCTCTGCCCTCGACATCGCAGTCCGAGATGGCGCTTTGGCTCCTGAAACCGACTCGTCCTTGTTAAAGCATCCAAGACCTGAAGGCTGACGGGGCTACCCACGTGTCACTCCTCCGCCGAGTGTCCGCTCACCCCGTCACCCCCTCCCCCTGATTCTGCAAGTGTCACCTGTCAGAGTCGAGTGTTTTCTCTGCGGATCATTCCACTCCAAGGCGCTTTTGTCAACGACCGCGCGTCGACATTTGCGTTTCCTGCCGTAGCTCTTACGTAAGTCGCATCGCCTACGGTTGCTTCTGGCTATACCGTAGTGACCCTTTTAATTATCGGTTAGTCTGCTGATTGTTTTTAGTTTGAGTAAATGTCCGTCTGTATGTACGTTTATATTTATCTTTTGTTTTGTTATGATATAAGCTTTCGTCTTTCTTTGTTTTCACGGTAAGCAATACGTGGTCTATAGGTTTTGATGTGTGCTTGTAACCTTATATGTTTGCATGTGCGTGTATGCTTGTGTGTGTGTGTGAGAGAGAGAGAGTATGTGTGTGTGTGTGTATGTGTGTGTGTGTCTTTGTTTGTTTGTTAGTGCAAGTGCTTATGTATGCAGGTATCTGTGTTTATGTGCATGTGTGGGAGGGGAGTTATGTGTAGATCTGTGTGTTTGTTTTGTTTGTTTGATTATTTGTGTATGTGTATGTCTGTGCGTCCGTGGCAGTGTCAGTGCGTGCCTGTGTGTAGCTGCGTGTGGCGAGTGTTTGTATTACCTCGAGTACAAGAAGTCTCCCACAGATCAACCTTCCGAGGACCGATGGGGGAAGATTAGCGACTAACTGTTTCTCGT
>BOPN01011817.1:12500-14240 GCA_017312705.2 Penaeus japonicus | reverse complement strand
ATATATATATATATTTATAAATATATGTATGTATGTATTTACATATATATACATATATATATATATATATATTTTTTTTTTTTTTTTTCTAAATAAAAGGTATTCAGATTACAATGTAGCATTTGAACTCCAGTAAATAAGATACTGTCATTTGAACACCAAGTTGCTCATCACAAGGAAGTTTGAGCACTAGGATTTTAAAAAATCTACCAGCAACTTTATATTAGATCAGAGCTTGCCCTTTGATTTGAAGGTCCATTTAGAGTAATTGAAATAAAGAACAACAAAGCCTACATTTAATGCATACAGTCAGGTGAACACTCTTGGTCTCACTTTGACGTCTTAAATCGGTATTATTGGATAAAGACGCAACTACTCGTAGCGAAAAAAACAAACCTTTCGGCATGACGTAGTTTAATTATGACGTAACACCATAAAACTCTTTTCTTCCGGAAACGAAAAATAATCGGGATATATTATTTTGAAAATAATTAAAAAACGAGTAATGGGAGATAAGGGGGGGGGGTCCGGGGAGGGGTCCAGAGGGGATGAAGCCCCCCCTTAGGCTAGGGCAGGCTAAAATCGCTCAGGGAAAATGAACCTGCCACACAGTGGCTTAAGAAGGGGGGGTCCAGGGGGAGGGCGAAGCTCCCCCTTGGCTAGGGCAGACCTAAAATCGATCAGTTCCGTGGTCGGTAGTTGACATCCGTATTGAAAAGTTACTGGGCACATAGTGGCCTTAAAAGTGGGGGGGTTCCAAGAACGAAAAAAACGTTAAATTTCCCGCCAGAAATCGTTTAGTTCCGTATCGACGGTGGCGCCGTGTGAGGAGGGGGGGGGGGGTAACTCAGCAACGAAAGGTTTCCGATGGAAATGAGTACAAAACAGAACGAAAACTACCAGAAAAAATATCGTGTCGTGCCTAGAGGGTTGGTTGCGTCTTTATCCAAATTTACCCTTAAATCTTGCTCGGAAGAACTATTCTTTCCTGGGCAACGAATACTAATTGATTTTTATCTTCCTGATCATGCTACTCTTGGGCTTAATATTCTTCGCTCTATCGCCTGCCGACCCCCATGCCCAACCGCTAGGCTTCACGCAGTGCCAGGAGCATTCGTTGAGGACCAGGAGCTAGTCTTACCTATTAGAAACCTACGTAAGATAGAAGCACTTCAAATACAGGTAACTCGTGGCCAGTTAAAGCAGTATCAATTCTCCCTTCTTGACAATGCACTTATAGATTTGACGCATCAATTCATACCGTCAACACTACATTAATTCTAATCACTTCACAGAGCTCGCGTTTAACGTGCTATCTTACCAGGTAACAATTGATGAAATAATAAATAATATTAACTCAAGTTGATTTCAGCAACGACAGGTGAAGTGCTTCCAAGTCTCGTTACTCGACATGACTTACACCTTATTCTCCACAATATCTCCTCTGCTAATGTTAAGCGTTTTTTTTTTTCTCTCTCTCTCTAAAACAACGCCTTCAGTTCTACTCTACTCTAAAATCTCACCTCACAATATCAGGTCTCTCTGTCCTTATTCACCCATTCCCATACAAAATAAATAACACCTTCACATTAAACTAAAAATAACATTAATTCATCCTAAAATCCCTTTACGGCCAGGCTATTTCTTTCCCACAAGCAGACTTTGTTTGAACTTCATAGCTTCTGTCCCTTGACACAAACATGCCATCTTGCTCATTACAAACCATAACATTATTGGTCA
>BOPN01011817.1:7500-10000 GCA_017312705.2 Penaeus japonicus | reverse complement strand
CCACCATCTGATAAGGGATCAGCATCCTTATACGTGCGAGACAGTAGAAGACGTATAAAGTGTAAGTTATTTCTGTGAATGTATGTCAGTTTATTTGTAAAAAGATGTTAAATACCCACGCAAGACATAGCCGGGCAGGCGTGGCTAGATTCATGCAAGCATTTTTGACACAGGTTCTGAAAAAAAAAATCCGATCAAGTTTCATTCTTTATTTGGAAACAAAATGTTTTTCCTCTTCCCAAATCTCTAAGTTATTCTTCGGTCTTGCCATGACTTGGTCATGACCCGCGACCCATAAAAAAACAAGAAAAAAATCAACAAGAGCCGCAAGGGTAGTTGCTGAGAGCAGCACGGTAATCGAGCTGAGTGCTCATGAGCAGGAGGCCGTCTGCTGCCGAACCTTTCTTTCTTTCTTCTTTGTTGGATATATTGGCATGCGGGGCATGCCAAGGTCATTAAGCCAATGATTCCATTTTATCTTATCAATCTATAGAAGGTCGTAAAGTTTTGTCTCCTTTAGAAAAGTGATTACTTTGTGAATGATTTTTTATTACCTGATAATAAGTTTGATTTGTTGAATTCTATATATTTCATTATGAAATAAATTTTGTTATTGTGTTGGTATCATGCTATTAAAATATGTTTTATTGGTAGTATGGCATTGCACTGTTGGCACTGCGGAGGGAATCTTTTTTCTATGTATGGAGTGAGATGGGTCATTCTGGTGGCATTTACCCTGAGGCGGACCAACACCACCACCTCCCTTCTGTCTTTCCTGTGGGCTGTGTCCCACAGTTTAATAAGTCCTTTATTTTTGTTGTTGATTGGGAGGCTGGTCTACTCACTTTGCCACAGGAAATGAATTTTTGCTTTCATAAAGGAAACAAAACACCTGAGACCGGTGTGAATTATGCTAGGCTCCAGATCACCAGTTGACCTGGCCAATTTGTTAGCCTGTTCATTGCCATGGATACCCGAGTGTCCAGGTACCCATATCAGCTTGATTAATTTGTTGGCACTATGCAATTTACGAATGATATTACCCTGTAATTCATTTTTGATAGTTTCTAAGGATTTAATTACTAAAGGTGAACTTATTGAGTCTAAAAAAATGACTATTCTACTGTGGGTCGTCGATAGGGCAAAATCTAAAGCTTTGTCTATTGCAAAAAGTTCAGTAAGAAAGATCGATGTATGGTTCGACAAGCTGAATCTCAACTGGCATTTAGTTGACCATACACCTTGGAGCCAAAGATATATTTATGAAAAAAAGAAAGATGTTTAATGAGGGCCTCTCTGAGCCGCTGGGCATACCTCCGCTTCCGGCACCGTGGCTTTACCTCGATGGTAAAAGTGGGTATCTCCCATAGCGCTATATTTGAATGAACCAGGGTATCGATAGTAGAGAAATCTATACCGACTTTATCTATGAGGTCATGGAGTCTATTGCCCAGCGGCTTCCCGCCGCGTTGTTGGGGCCCTACCTGCCGGCGCAAAACATCCCTGTTCCAGAATAGGTCAGCATAAGCTGGCCGTGTCTAAGACGGAGGGTAGGTACTCCCGACTCTAGGCACTCGGTGCGAGTGCACTTGAGGGCTCCAAGACAGACTCATAAACAAGCATTCTGCACAACATTCAATCCTTTCAGAGTTGAGCTCGTTGCCGAGCCATACACGATTGACCCATAATCTACTTTAGACCTAATCATGGATTTATATAGCATTAGTAAAAACTTTCTGTCAGCTCCCCATTTATGTCCAGGAATGCACTTTAATAAATTGAGTGCATTTTGTCATTTATTCTTTAACTGATCCATGTGGTCTTTCCAATTTAATTTACTATCAATGAGGTATTGGGTGGTTGTCTAGAGTTAGCCTGATGTTGGGCTTTCTCCTATGTGTAAAGACCACGCTAATATTCTTTCTTATGGAAAACTTATAACCTCACTGGAGGCCCCAGTTATGAATCACATCCAGTACCAATTGGATCTGATTTGCCGAGAATTCTGCATTACTGCTGGAGTACCATAATGCATAATTATCAGCATGCAGTAAGTATTTAAGATTCTGAGAAGATGGTAAAATGTCATTTATCATACATAAAATAATGATGGTGACAAGACACTCCCTTGTGGGACTCCGTTTGCCTGGACAAAAATGTGCGAAAAAGTGACATTGTCAGAAAATAATTTGACAGAAAAAGTTCTGTCAGATATAAAATTTTGGATAACACAAGACAAGTTTCCATGTAATCCGAAACCATAAAGTTTTCTGGTAAGGCTATATCGCCATGTCATGAGCCGTCTGGTTAGCTCATTGGTAGCGTGTCGACTTCACATCCACGTGGTCGGCAGATCGAGCCCCGCCCAAACTCGTGAGCTTCCACTGTCACCTGGCGGTTACTGACGTAGCTGGGCACTGCGTTGGGTAAGGACCAAGCTCAGATCGAGTCAACACTCGTTGGCACATTCTCTCACGACTCAGCACACGCTGACACAGGC
>BOPN01011815.1:10000-14246 GCA_017312705.2 Penaeus japonicus | reverse complement strand
TATATATATATAAAGAGAAAGAGAAAGAGAGAAATAGAGAAAGAGAGAGAGAGAGAGTTAGAGAGAGAGAAACAAAGAGACCGAAACAAAGGCACAAGACCCAAAACTGGAACACTCGACCAGCCTCCTTCTCCAGCCATGCACTTCTCATGCACTTCTCATCGGCCATGCACAAAGCGTCCGTCACTCTTTCCTTTGGGGTTTTATAAAATTGAGAGCGGGTCATGCAATTAACAAACAAGCATGACGCAACGCTTGAGCAAGAGGCCATTCGTATCGGTGAAGGAACATGCGCATTCTCATGACATGGCTCATGATTCGTCCAGTCATTCACGGTTCTCCTCTTAAGTTTCTTCTGCATTATACGGTCTTTAAATCCAATGGTTGTATATTAAGCGCTATAAAAGTGATGAGAAATGAACCGTAACATTTATTTTTTTTATTTTTTTATTTTTTTGTCTGTTTTGACCTTTTTTTCTTTCATTTTTCATTTTGTTTAACTTTTTTCTAACTTTTTTCGGCTGATGTTGTGATACAGAGTGCCTGTTCATTTATCTATCGACTAGTTCAAATGAAGATCAAATAAAGGACACAAGAACGGGATCGAACAGAGGATCTAGACTATAAACAAAAAAATCAAAGGAATCTAACACCTTTTATTGACTCTTGCGATCTCATATTCAGTTTTATTTATTATTTTATTTTACTGAAATTTTACTGAAAGTTTTATTATACTGAAATAAACTGTATGATTGATTGATGACATAACCAAAAAAAGAAAAGGAGTTTAATTATCTTTTTATTCTCGGCTGTTGACGTAATCATAGGAAAAGGGAATATAAGACGACGTTCTGTCAGCATGAAATTGATTAATAAATTGATTAGAAACGAATTAGTGAAATGAGGTCGATGAAGTAACAAAGAGATATGAAATACTTAATTAAGTTCGGTCCATGAAATCTTGCATAACAACAATAACAGAGGAAATAATTGCGCTTCGATTATGAGACATAGTGATGAAGTGACATCGTGAATTAATATCAACGGCGTCTTTCTTCTTCTATCCTCTCTGTCTCTCTTTCTTTCTTTCTTTCTTTCTTCTTCTATTCTCTCTATCTTCCTCTTTTCTTTATTTTTTTTTCTTTCTTTCTTTCTCTCTCTGTATCTGTATCTGTCTCTCTCTCTGTCTGTCTCTGTCTCTCTCTCTCTAAATATGACGTTAAAATTAAAGTTGTATTAATCATTTTGATAACAAAGACATAGTAAACACTTCACTTTATCATCATAACAAAATCATGAATAACCATTTACTCAAAAAAAAAAGAAAAAAAGAAAGAAAAAAAAATGCACCTAACAAAGTTATATACAATACACAAGAATGGACAATCAGTCATCATTCCCAACAAATTTTCGAAAGCAAAACCGATCTAAGACCACCACCCCCTCCCCCTCCCCCATCAAAAAAAAAAAAAAAAATAAAAAAATAAAAAAAATAAATGCAAGGCCGAACGCTAGAGGGAGTTCCTGTACTGGAGCGGAAACCCGACCGGATCGAGTTGTTGTTGAATATCTCTCTCTTTCACTCTCTTAATATCTCTCTCTTTCACTCTCTTAATATCTCTCTCTTTCACTCTCTTAATATCTCTCTCTTTCACTCTCTTAATATCTCTCTCTTTCACTCTCTTAATATCTCTCTCTTTCACTCTCTTAATATCTCTCTCTTTCACTCTCTTAATATCTCTCTCTTTCACTCTCTTAATATCTCTCTCTTTCACTCTCTTAATATCTCTCTCTTTCACTCTCTTAATATCTCTCTCTTTCACTCTCTTAATATCTCTCTCTTTCACTCTCTTAATATCTCTCTCTTTCACTCTCTTAATATCTCTCTCTTTCACTCTCTTAATATCTCTCTCTTTCACTCTCTTAATATCTCTCTCTTTCACTCTCTTAATATCTCTCTCTTTCACTCTCTTAATATCTCTCTCTTTCACTCTCTTAATATCTCTCTCTTTCACTCTCTTAATATCTCTCTCTTTCACTCTCTTAATATCTCTCTCTTTCACTCTCTTAATATCTCTCTCTTTCACTCTCTTAATATCTCTCTCTTTCACTCTCTTAATATCTCTCTCTTTCACTCTCTTAATATCTCTCTCTTTCACTCTCTTAATATCTCTCTCTTTCACTCTCTTAATATCTCTCTCTTTCACTCTCTTAATATCTCTCTCTTTCACTCTCTTAATATCTCTCTCTTTCACTCTCTTAATATCTCTCTCTTTCACTCTCTTAATATCTCTCTCTTTCACTCTCTTAATATCTCTCTCTTTCACTCTCTTAATATCTCTCTCTTTCACTCTCTTAATATCTCTCTCTTTCACTCTCTTAATATCTCTCTCTTTCACTCTCTTAATATCTCTCTCTTTCACTCTCTTAATATCTCTCTCTTTCACTCTCTTAATATCTCTCTCTTTCACTCTCTTAATATCTCTCTCTTTCACTCTCTTAATATCTCTCTCTTTCACTCTCTTAATATCTCTCTCTTTCACTCTCTTAATATCTCTCTCTTTCACTCTCTTAATATCTCTCTCTTTCACTCTCTTAATATCTCTCTCTTTCACTCTCTTAATATCTCTCTCTTTCACTCTCTTAATATCTCTCTCTTTCACTCTCTTAATATCTCTCTCTTTCACTCTCTTAATATCTCTCTCTTTCACTCTCTTAATATCTCTCTCTTTCACTCTCTTAATATCTCTCTCTTTCACTCTCTTAATATCTCTCTCTTTCACTCTCTTAATATCTCTCTCTTTCACTCTCTTAATATCTCTCTCTTTCACTCTCTTAATATCTCTCTCTTTCACTCTCTTAATATCTCTCTCTTTCACTCTCTTAATATCTCTCTCTTTCACTCTCTTAATATCTCTCTCTTTCACTCTCTTAATATCTCTCTCTTTCACTCTCTTAATATCTCTCTCTTTCACTCTCTTAATATCTCTCTCTTTCACTCTCTTAATATCTCTCTCTTTCACTCTCTTAATATCTCTCTCTTTCACTCTCTTAATATCTCTCTCTTTCACTCTCTTAATATCTCTCTCTTTCACTCTCTTAATATCTCTCTCTTTCACTCTCTTAATATCTCTCTCTTTCACTCTCTTAATATCTCTCTCTTTCACTCTCTTAATATCTCTCTCTTTCACTCTCTTAATATCTCTCTCTTTCACTCTCTTAATATCTCTCTCTTTCACTCTCTTAATATCTCTCTCTTTCACTCTCTTAATATCTCTCTCTTTCACTCTCTTAATATCTCTCTCTTTCACTCTCTTAATATCTCTCTCTTTCACTCTCTTAATATCTCTCTCTTTCACTCTCTTAATATCTCTCTCTTTCACTCTCTTAATATCTCTCTCTTTCACTCTCTTAATATCTCTCTCTTTCACTCTCTTAATATCTCTCTCTTTCACTCTCTTAATATCTCTCTCTTTCACTCTCTTAATATCTCTCTCTTTCACTCTCTTAATATCTCTCTCTTTCACTCTCTTAATATCTCTCTCTTTCACTCTCTTAATATCTCTCTCTTTCACTCTCTTAATATCTCTCTCTTTCACTCTCTTAATATCTCTCTCTTTCACTCTCTTAATATCTCTCTCTTTCACTCTCTTAATATCTCTCTCTTTCACTCTCTTAATATCTCTCTCTTTCACTCTCTTAATATCTCTCTCTTTCACTCTCTTAATATCTCTCTCTTTCACTCTCTTAATATCTCTCTCTTTCACTCTCTTAATATCTCTCTCTTTCACTCTCTTAATATCTCTCTCTTTCACTCTCTTAATATCTCTCTCTTTCACTCTCTTAATATCTCTCTCTTTCACTCTCTTAATATCTCTCTCTTTCACTCTCTTAATATCTCTCTCTTTCACTCTCTTAATATCTCTCTCTTTCACTCTCTTAATATCTCTCTCTTTCACTCTCTTAATATCTCTCTCTTTCACTCTCTTAATATCTCTCTCTTTCACTCTCTTAATATCTCTCTCTTTCACTCTCTTAATATCTCTCTCTTTCACTCTCTTAATATCTCTCTCTTTCACTCTCTTAATATCTCTCTCTTTCACTCTCTTAATATCTCTCTCTTTCACTCTCTTAATATCTCTCTCTTTCACTCTCTTAATATCTCTCTCTTTCACTCTCTTAATATCTCTCTCTTTCACTCTCTTAATATCTCTCTCTTTCACTCTCTTAATATCTCTCTCTTTCA
>BOPN01011814.1:7500-14247 GCA_017312705.2 Penaeus japonicus | reverse complement strand
AATCTGTCTGTTATATTTGGGTCTAACACGCAAGAGGTATTTTGAAGTTCTTAATTCATTTCAGTTCATTTATCTCTTTAATCTTTCTTTATTTAGTGAAGTTGATAATAAGTTCAGTTTGTTTGTCTACGGTGTTCGCTGTATGTTTTTTTTTTTTTTTTATTATTATTTTTTGAAATACTGTTATTATTATAATTATTGCAATCATTGTCACTGTAATCCTTGGTCACAATCTAAAACTTCATTACTATTCTTACTTATCTTAAAATAAATAAAAACGCATTTCTTAATGTTTCAAGTACAGCTATGCACCCTTTAACAAAATACTTAATTGTTTTTTTCATGCAATACTTATTTGCATTAGGCATTCATCGCTAGTCTATCAGGAATATGCCGATTGCATACACTATTTCGAGACAATGGCTATCCAACTATTTATTATGCAACCTTGTGAACTCGGATCAGTTCGGAAATTATTTGAATTTTCACTAACGATGACCACTAATCTTCTTGAAAGCATTTTGCAGCTCAGGACAACACAGGCATATGTACATACACCTTAAGAGCCTTTAGAATCGCGTGCTAGATCTAGAAGGCTCGTGTGTTCATTTGAATTACACGGAGAAATACTAGATTCTCGAGCTCCTTCATCTAAGCAGCTGCGGTCACAACAAATCTTGCTCGATCTTGCTTTCTAGGAAATTCAAGCTTCAATGTCTTTCTAGTGTAAATTTCACGCCAGAATTTCCCTCGTCTGAGCGAAGAGATATGTGTAGTTTTTTTTTTTCTCTCCGTGATAACGAAGTCTAGAAAATAAAGCACGCAAGCCTTTTACACTAACACCCTGATACGACACGAAATGTGTGAATCACAAAATAATTATCCACTTTGTGTCTTTTAAATCTTTTTCTCCCTCTCTCTCTCTCTCTCGCTCGCTCGCTCTTTCTTTCTTTCTCTCTCTCTCTCTCACTCACTCTCTTGCTCTATCTCTCTCGCAGCTCAACACACGAGTTTCAAAACGTCGCTTCCATTACGCACGCACTTCACTTCACATGTAAATGAGCACAGTACATCAAACGGACGATTTAGTCAAGCTTTTGAAGAACTTTCGACACCTCAATTCCCTTATGTCTCCCTCCACCCCCTCTCCCCTTAACCCCACCCCAACCCCCCCGCCCCTCCATAAAATATATGAAACGTAATAAATCAAAAGTGTTTATTTTGCGGTACTTTTCCAGAAGGGGAGAAGCGAGCGGGTCGGCGCGGCGAGCGGGAGATGGATGGAGGGTCGCCGGGCGGGAGCGAATGAGCTGCCCTCTGGTGTTTATTTAGCCGGCGGAGGCGGAGCCAGCCAGGCGCCGGCCGATGGATGGCCCGCGACTGCCATATGGGAGGGATTCGCTATGTTTGCTGGATTTCGGTTCTCTTCTGTCTCGGGGTTTATTTTTTGGGTCGTTTTGGCAAGGAGGGGGAGGATGCTTCTTGAAAGAGGATGTTTTTTCGAGTGAGGCGAAGGAGATGCGTGCATATGGATGGGGCGAATCCGCCATCATGGCAGCTGTCGACACAGTATCTCATTGGTCTCAGCTGTGACTCCGCCCCGGACGACGGAGGCTCCGCCCATCCCTCCTTTTTCGGTCATATAAATACCGGCAAGGCCGAGGCGTAGGTAGATTTCTCATAGCACTCGTGGATTGTTGTTGTAGATTTCCTCACGCCTCACGAACGCACGAACAAAAAATGGAAAAGTCCACAGCCGTCAGCGAGCAGAAACCCGTCCAGAAGCCCAAGCTGTCCTTCAGCATCGACGCCATCCTCGGCAACGACGATAGCAGCAGCAACGGTGTCCGCACGCCCACGCCCTCGCCGGATCCCGAGGGGCGGCCCGCGTCGTCCTGCAGCGCCACCAGCGACGTGTCCTTCGCCAGCCACGACTCCGACAGATCCGTGAGCCCTTCGGCGGTGGCCGTGGGGAGACCCATCCAGCCCACGATGCCCGCCCAGTGGATCCCCGCCCATCCCTACTTCCAGTTCGCCGCCTCCGTTCATGGTAAGTCCCTCGCCTGTGTCCGTGGTCGCCCTGCGCCGGGGATCGCGCTGCCCCGAGACTGAAGACAAGTGCTATCTAGGCGATACACGATAGAATTGCTTGAGACGAGAGAGTCTAACCCCGCTTGCCTTCTTGCAGGAACCCCGACCCTCCCCAAGTTGCCGAGCTCGGTAGTTTTGCGCAAGCACAAAGCTAACCGGAAGCCCCGCACGCCCTTCACCTCCGAGCAGCTCCTGTCGCTGGAAAACAAGTACCGCGAGAAGCAGTACCTGAGCATCGCCGAGCGCGCAGAGTTCTCGGCCTCGCTCAGCCTGACGGAGACGCAGGTCAAGATCTGGTTCCAGAACCGCCGCGCCAAGGACAAGCGGCTCAAGGAGGCCGAGCTCGAGCGCCAGAACCGTCCTTTGTACCCAACCTACGGCGGCCTCCTACCCATGGGCGGCCTCGTGCCTTCGCTGGCGCTCCAGAGACCCCTGGTGCCCCTCCTCGGGTAGACCCCCCGGGGAGCCGCCCTTGCAAGTACCTGCAGCAGCCCAAGACAGCCCCGCCGCCGCCCCTGAGGCTCACGCCCCTCCGTCGATCCTCCTAGTCACCCGCCGCCACGGTAAGCTCTCGCCCTGCGCCTCGGAGGCACCGAAGGCCCGGGTTGCACGTTTGATTTAACAGTGAAATATAATACTCTAGAGTTAGCTGTTCAATGACTAATACGTCTATTAAGGTCAATTAGGAAATAGAGATAAATGATTAAGAAAGAGTAAAAAGAAAAAAAAAATGTTGAGACTAATGTATGTTTTTCCTTCTTATTACAGGGTCTGCACCAGCTGCCATCCCCCCCACCCCCACCCCTCTCCTCGTCGGTGACACTCAACTGCACACTCTGTCACGCCCACGCGCATGACAGGAATGTTGTTCACGCCCACAAACTTCCCACATCCACGCCCATTATGGATATCTCAGTGGCCGCCCGCTGGAAGACGGAGATTTATACTGTGATAAAAAAATATATATAATAATACTTTTTGTAAACATTTATATAAAAGATGCATTTTGTTGGGAATATCTTGTGAATCTATATATACAGTATTGTTCTTAATAAAATATGAAGATTATATAACATATTTCAAATACCCGAACTTAATGGAAAGATTTCTATGAGATAAATTTTTTTGATTCTGAAAATTTAAATAAAAGTTTAAACAGAAGGAGAAAAGATGTACACAACCTTGGTACAGAATAAACAACTGGTCTTGATATTAATGTTGATAAATGTCAGTTGATGACATAGCTAATAATAAGTCATTCAAAGATATGACTAGAAATTATGCGCCGTGCATTTAGAACAGAAAAAATAGATAAATTCGGTCAAATAAATAAATATATATATATATATATATATATATATATTTCTATCTCGACAAACTTATTCTTTAAATTATCAAAATATTTCAGAAAAATCTGTTTAAAAACGAGATATCACAAAGGACGAGAAAATCTACCATTCCAAAAACCGAAACCGAAAAAAAATAATGAGAAATCGGTAACTCTACCTCCCTCCCCCTTTCCCCCCAATCCCTCTTTCCCTCCCCTTTCCCTCCTCCTTCCTCCCTCCCCCCCCTTTCCCTCCTCCTTCCTCCCTCCCCTCCCCCCCTTTTCCCCTCTTAGAAAAATCCACTTAAACCGATTTTCTTCCGAATCGTCTTTGTCGTTTGTATTATGCCAGGTTGAAGATATGACACAGTTTCCCTCAGATTAAGTGAGATTATCTACAGATTAGTCTCCTATACAAGACGACTTAAGATGACACACGAGATCAGATGCTGGATGCTGTTTGATAGGCCATAGGCCAGATGCTGGATGCTGTTTGATAGGCCTATGTTAGTTTTTTTTTTTCTTTTCTTTCTTTCTTTCTCTTTTTGACGTTTGAATAGAATGCTTATTAGAATGAGTTGAGATTAAGATGAAGAAGGAGGAGAGACTGAAAGAATTACGAAAGGAGGAGAGAAAGAGGAAGAGGGTTAAAAAAGGAAGACTAGAAAAGAGATGAAGAAGAAAAAGAAGAAGAGGAAGTAGAAGAGAGAGAGAAAAAAAAAACTAGGAGATTAGAAAAAGAAGATGAAGAAACAGAAGAAGAAGAAGAAGGACTAGAAGAATTGCTGTAGGAGGAGAAAAAAGAAAAAAAGAAAGAAAATAGAACAGATGAATAAGGAAAAAAAAACACTAAAGAGGTTCATGAGAAGAAAAAGAAAATAAGAAAAAAACAAATGAAGAGGGAGATGAGAAGAAGAAGAAGAGGAGGAGGAGAAGGGAGTAGAAAAAGTGAAAGTCTGGTATGATGACAAGTGATTAATTTTCTCCTGTGATAATGATAATATGAGAGAAATAGTAATGGTATCTTTATCTTAATTAAGATCATCTTCATAATTACAACTGCATTGATGTTGTTATAATTATTGTCGGAATTATCATTGTTATCATTATTATTGTTGTGATTATTGTCATTATTATCATTATCATTTTTAACTTATCATTAGCGTTGTTATCATTGTTATTGATATCATCGTTATCACCATTATTATTATCATTATTATTGTTATTATCATTATGGCTCTTATCATCATTCTCAGTATTGTTAATATAGCTATCATTATTGTTATCATTTTTTCATTACTGTTATAATTATTTTTTTAATCATCATCATCATTATCACTGTTTGTCTCTTGATTATCAGTATTAATATTGTTATCATTATGGTTATCATCCATCCTTTTTTTCTGTTGTTGTTGTTGTTGTTGTTCTGTCATCATCCTCATCATTATGATTATATCTATTAATACCACGATTACTTTTTGTCATCATTATTATCATTATTATTGTTACTATTGCCTATTATCACTGTCATTATTATTCCTCTTGTTTTTATTATCATCATTATCATCATCACTATTCGTATAATCATCATTATTACTATTACCATTATCATTATTAACACTGTTGTTGTTATGATCATTACAATCATTATCATTATCCTTATCATGATAATTGTTATGATCTTTATTTTCTATTTTTTTATATTATTTATTATCATCATCATTACTATGATCACTATCGATATTATAATGATTACCATTATCAGAATTGTTACTACATTCATCATTGTCAATATAATTTTTTTCCATAATTATTATCATTATCATTATAATTATTGTTATCATTAATATTTACATAATTATTGTTATCATTAATATTTACATAATTATTGTTATCATTATTATTTACATAATTTTTATCATTATCATTATTGTTATAATTATTATTGTTATTACTATCATTGATATTAATATTACCAATATCATTATTGTCATAATCATTATTTTTATTATCACCGTTATCATTACTAATATTGTTGTTGTTGTTATTGTTATTAATGATAATAATGATAGTAAAAATGTTAGTATCATCCTTATCATTTTTATTATCATCATAATTACCATTATCATTATTATTATTGTTGTTGCTGTTATCAATATCATTATCATAATTATCATCTATTTTCATTATTTCCATTATCATCATCATAATCATTATCATTAATTTCAACCATCATTATATCAACAAATATTATCATCATTACGATTATCCTCATTCATTGCATTATCTTTATTCATACCATCATCATCACCATTATCATCACTAATCATCATCATCACTATCACTACTTATTCATCCTCAGCACTGTCCTGATTTTAATAATGGCGATATTATTTTAATGGTGATGATGATAGTGATAATGATGATGAGGATAATGGCGATACCATTACAAAAAATAAAATATTGTTACTGATAAAAAATATAGATTTTAATGGTGATCTTATCTGTTTTTTTTATCTTTATTTAGTTATTGATGCTGTTGATAAGGTTATCATTGTTATCGGTTTTGTTATTATCATTGTTATTCTCATTAGCGTCGTGATCATAACCGTTTGGTGAACTTCATCATCACTATTACCATATCAATAGTATTCTCATGAGCAATACCATGACGATAATCACAATCATCATAATCACCACCATCATCACCATAGTCATTGTCTTAATCACCATCACCATGATAATTACCACCATCAACAACATCATCATCAACAAAATCACCACCATGACATTACCATAATCACCACCATATCCAAAATCATCATAATCATCACAATCACCACCACCATCATCATCATCCTCATCACCACATCCTCCAAATCATCATAACTACCATCATAATCACCACCACCACCATCATCACCATCACCACATTCTCAAAATCACCATAATCACCACTACCACAATCACCACCACCATCACCACCACCAACAGTATTACCAACCCTCCATTTCCAACCACGAATCACAGTTACCAAACACGCAAAATTTCTCTCTCTCTCTCTCTCGTTAAAAAACAATTACGTGATCCAAGATGGCTATCACAGATATATATATATAAATAAACTAATTCCTCTGCTTTTATTACTCTCATTTACGAGTAATCATTAATCGCCTCGCCTTATTAAATTTCGTTGACAATCCGGACACGGAAATTATGTTAATGAGGTGGAAACAGACTTGGGTTTCGTTGCCATGGTAACAGCGTCGGTTGAGGTGATTAGAGTTGACTTTATTATTGAAGAAATTGTGTTGTTTTTTTTACTGGTT
>BOPN01011814.1:0-2500 GCA_017312705.2 Penaeus japonicus | reverse complement strand
CCTCTTCCTACCTTCTCCCTTTTTCTCCTTCTCTCTCCTCCCTCTCTTCCTTCTCACTCCTCCCCTTTCTTCAGTACCTTTTGCCCCTCTCCATCTTTCCTCTTTTTTCTCTTCCTGCTTCTCCCCCTCTCTCCCCTTCTTTCTCTTCCCTCTCCTCCCCCCTCTCCCCTTCTTTCTCTTCTCTCTCCTCACCCCTCTCCCTTTCTTTATCTTCCCTTTCCCTTCCTCTCTCTGTCTCCCTCAACCCTCTCCTCTCTTACCCTTTTCCCTTCCTTTCCTCTCCCTCTCAACATTTCCCTCCTCCCCCGTTTCCCTTCACTCCTCTCCCTCCTCCCTCTCCCTCCTCTCCACTCCCTCCCTCCCTCTCCCTCCTCTCCACTCCCTCCCTCCCTCTCCACTCCCTCCCTCCCTCTCCACTCCCTCCCCCCCTCTCCCCTGCTCTCTCCCTCTCCCCTGCTCTCTCCTCCCTCCCCCCCCCCTCTGCACTCTCTCCCCCACTCCCCTTCTGTCTCTTCCCTCTCCTCCCCTACCCCTTCTCCCTCCCTCACCCATTCCCCCTCTTCACCACCCCTACACCCCTACCTACCCCCTATCTCTTCCCCCCACTCTCCTTCTACCCCCCTCCCCTTTTCTGCCCTATACCTCTACCCATCCCCTATCTCTTCCCCCCACTCCCCCTTTACCCTCCTCCCCCCTCCCCAAACAGTTTTGCAAATTACAGAGATTAAGAAACTCCCGACATGTAATTAACGACTTGACGAAAGGACCCGCCGCCATTTTGATTGACCTCTGAACAGGAGACCTATCAAAAAGGCCAAGCCAAAACCATCAGCCAATTATCGGTGGTACTTGGTAGTTATCGATACCTGTAGTGGTAAGGTTAAAGGTGGGAGGGAGGGAGGGAAGGAGGGAAGGAGAGAAGGAGGGAGGGAGGGTCGGAAGGAGGAGGGAGGGAGGGAAGGAGGGAGGGAGGGAGGGAGAGAACGAGGGAGGGAAGGAGGAGGGAGGGAGGGAGGGAGGGAGGGAGGGAGGGAGGGAGGAAGGGAGGGAGAGAAGGAGGGAGGGAGGGAGGGAAGGAGGGGAGTTGCTGTAGATGGTAGCCCAGTACGTGGGTGGTAGTTAGATTTCACAAGGTATTTGGTCACGGACTGTGGACCTCTAACTGACGAGTGCGAGTTTCGGATCATATTAATGCGTATTTATGGATGTGCTTTTGTAAATACGCTCACACGTTTTTTTTTTTTTTTTTTTTTTTTTTTTTGTGTGTGTGTGTGTGTGTGTTATAAACACATACATGTATATAAATACATATATACATATCTATAAACATACATATGTATATAGATACATAATTATATATATACACACATACATACATGCACACACACACATGCACAAACATGTGCACACAAAACAAGTGTATGCGTACAAAAGAAAGAGAAATAGAGAGATAAAAAGAAAGAGGGAGAGTGGGAACGAAGATTCCTACAGAGAGAGAGCGAGAGAGAGAGAGGGGGGGGAGGAGCGAAAGGTCAAGGCGTGGACAAAGCCGGGAACGAGTGACGAAAGGAAGCCGAGAATAAAAGCCGGGGGACTTACGGGAAAAGCATTCCTGGAAGGACATCAAATGGTCCTCGAAGATTGAGAGAGAGAGAGAGAAAGAGAGAGAGAGAGAGAGAGAGAGAGAGAGACAGAGAGAGAGAGAGAGAGAGAGAGAGAGAGAGAGAGAGAGAGAGAGAGAGAGAGATTCTTTCTCTCTCTCTCTATCTTTCTCTATCTATCTCTATATAGGTATCTCTGTCTATCTCTCTCTCTCAATCTCTCTCTCTCTCTCTCTCTCTCTCTCTCTCTCTCTCTCTCTCTCTCTCTCTCTCTCTCTCTCTCTCTCTCTCTCTCTCTCTCTCTCTTTCTCTCTCTCTCTCTCTCTCTCTCTCTCTCTCTCTCTCTCTCTCTCTCTCTCTCTCTCTCTCTCTCTCTCTCTCTCTCTCTCTCTCTCTCTCTCTCTCTCTCTCTCTCTCTCTTTCTCTCACTCTCACTCACACACACACAAGTGGTTGCTCTGCCGCACCGAGAGCCCGCTGTCATTGTCCGTCTCGACCGTTGTATCGCCCTATGGAACCGCTTACCAAATAGCTTTAACAAGTGAGCTATTGATGAAAGGTGGGGGGGGGGGGGACGAGGGAAAAGAGGGAGGGGGAGGGGGGTTATATTTGTCACCTCCCGGGACAAGACAGTGCTGGGTCACGCCACGTCGCTAAGGGTGGAAATCCCCATTGGAGTCCGCGAGTGTCTGCGCCCTCAAGCCAGCGTCAGGGATGGTCAGTAGTCCGGGCGAGGTGAAGTTGAAGAGACATTCGAAATTGGAGGAATTTGCCGGTGGTCTTTTTTCAGAAGGTTTTGATGTGTATAGATAGATGATTGTGAGTGTGTGTGCGTGTGTGTGTGAGTGTGCCCTGGTACACACAGTCCACGCACACACAAACACACACACATTTATGTG
>BOPN01011813.1:10000-14253 GCA_017312705.2 Penaeus japonicus | reverse complement strand
GGTGGGTGGGTGTGTGTGTGTGTGTGTGTGTGTGTGTGTGTGTGTGTGTGCGTGTGTGTGTGTGCGTGTGTGTGTGTGTGTGTAAAAAGGATGAACGAGGATAAGAGGGAAAAGAAGGGTAAAGAAATATGGAAAGGAAGAATATGGGAGGGAGGGAGGGAGAGGAAGGGGAGGAGTATAGGGAGATGGTGAAGGAAAGGAAGAGAAGGAAGAGAGGGAGGAAGAGGAGTGGGAAAGGGAGATGAAGGGGGAAGAGAGAGAGGGGAAATGGAGAGGGAGAGGAAGGGGAGAGGCAGATGGAGAAGGAGAGAAATTGGAGGGGGGAAAGGGGGAGAAGGAGAGGGAGAGGGAGAGGGAGAGGGAGGGGGAGAGTTGGCTATAAAACCCGCGCCAGCAAGCGAGACAGGCACAGCATAGCGACACTTGTGCAAAATGCTGGCCCGTGGTCTAGTCTTGCTTATCTCCGCTGTGGCAGTGAGTAGACGCTTCCACTGATTTGCTTATAGATAGACTTATTCACAGATACTCAAATGTTGTCTTAAACTTGCATTAGGAAATTATGTGCTAATTGATCATATTATTCATAATGGTAAGCGCCAGCACTGTTGATTGATAATTAACCTAATTCTTGATTATGGTAATAAATCATTCGTCATTCTTAAACCCATATCTATAAGATTTGAAAGTACCGCCGGTACTATGAGTGTTCTAATATCTTTAATCTATATACCTCTAGAGGGTATTAGTCCAAACAAAAGTACCCGGAAATAGAAAAATAATGCTAAATAGTACCACAGGAACTTTCTAGCGATACTCACGATTTCGGCCTCATTTTCGGTGCTCTTATGGTAATTCGTACTTTCCGGTTTATACTGTAAGTCTAAAAGTGCAGGATACTTTTGAAGTCCGATGATAACGGCGCCGCTTCCTGGCTCTGCTCCTTTCCAGTCGCTTTCTTCGCTTCCACATCATTTTCTCCTTCCATTTCTCTCTCCAATATATTCGCTTCCCTTTTCCTTTTACGCCCTTCTTCTCTCCTCTACTTCATTCATCACCTTTGGCTTTTAACGCGACCGGTAATTTTAGGCAAAAAGGTAATAATTTCCTCTCCTTTCCTCCCTCTCTTCTCGATCCGGACCATCGGCCTAATCTGAGCAGTGTGGCAGATGTGCGCACATCACGAGGGCGGAAGCACCCTGGGAGAGTCTCGAATGTGATGTGGGCGTCGAAGTGGCACCCCCAGACACCCTCGGCAGCCTCCCGGTCCTGACGCTGTGCCAGACCAGGTGCCAGTCCCAGCTCGACCAGGTAGGGCCTCGGAATGCGGTCTGCGTGTGGCTTAGGTGGACGTGTAGAGACGCGGGTGGATGAATGGGTGGATGGATGATTACTTGGATTGGTGGGTGGATAGTAAGGGGAGTGGCTGGTTGGATGGATATCATAGATAGACAGAGAATTACATTATGTATATGTATATATGTATGTATATATATATATATATATATAATATATATATATATATATATATATATATATATATATATATATATATATATATATATATACATATATATATATATATATATATATATATATATATATATATATATATATATATATATATATATATATATATATATATATATATATATATATATATATATATATATATGCATATATATATATATATATATATATATATATATATATATATATGTGTGTGGTGTGTGTGTGTGTGTGTGTGTGTGTGTGTGTGTGTGTGTGTGTGTGTGAATGTGTATGTATGTGCATGTATGTGTGTGTGTAATCAGTCTCCACAGAGAGCACTCGTAGAAACCCTCCACTCATCCTTTATCCTCTCCCCGAAGACTTGGTTCGTGGGGTCCGTTTACAAGCACAAGGACTGGCTGGCGAGCGACCATGGCCTCATGGTGGAAGTCCATTATGACAAAGACAACACGATGTCCTGTCGCTTGGTGCCTATTCAGCCTAGTGAGTCGCTCTTGTGTGTTCCCATCAGGACTTCTGCTTATTTATTCCTGATGTAAATTGAGTTTATGATGGTAGTAGTGTTATGGAATGTGCTTCGCTGTTTATTATCGATTGTTTTTTACGTGATCGGTATGAGTTGTGGTGACGATAAAGGGGCAATTAAAGGTACAAGATCGATGGTCCCGATTACGCCATATCGTGCATGTTGCTGTCGTCTCTTTGCATCTTTTCTTTCGTTTCAGAATCTGACCTCCTTACAAAATTCGTCGATTGCACAACCGATAACACTGTGACCGAGAATCCCTCGGGAACCGAAAGGCCTTCAGTCACAGGAACTTCATCAAACACCCAGAGTTCATCGGGCACTGACAGTTCTTCAGGAACTGAAAGTTCTTCAGGCACGGAGAGTTCTTCCAGCACGGAGAATTCTTCAGGAACTGAAAGTTCTTCAGGCACCGAGAGTTCTTCAGGAACTGAAAGTTCTTCAGGCACCGAAAGTCCTTCAAGTACTGAGAGTCCTTCAGGAACAGGAAGTACTTTTGTCATTATAAGTTCTCCAGGCACTGAGAATTCTCCAGGAACTGAAAGCTCTTCAGGCACCGAGAGTTCTTCAGGAACAGGAAGTACTTCTGTCATTATAAGTTCTCCAGGCACTGAGAGTTCTCCAGGAACTGAAAGTTCTTCAAGTACTGAGAGTCCTTCAGGAACAGGAAGTACTTCTGTCATTATAAGTTCTCCAGGCACTGAGAGTTCTCCAGGAACTGAAAGTTCATCAGGTACCGAGAGTTCTTTCAGTACTGACGATTCTATAAGCACTGAGAGTTCTCCAGGAACTGAAAGCTCTTCAGGCACCGAAAGTCCTTCAAGTACTGAGAGTCCTTCAGGAACAGGAAGTACTTCTGTCATTATAAGTTCTCCAAGCACTGAAGAGTCACCAAGTACTGCCGGCCCCGGAGGCGAAAGTTCCCCCGACGGTGGACAGCCAACTGAAAGTTCCTCAAGCAACGAGAGTACTTCAGGAACAGGAAGTACTTCTGTCATTATAAGTTCTCCAGGCACTGAAGAGTCACCAAGTACTGCCGGCCCCGGAGGCGACAGTTCCCCCGACGGTGGACAGCCAACTGAAAGTTCCTCAAGCAACGAGAATCCTTCAGGAACAGGAAGTACTTCTGTCATTATAAGTTCTCCAAGCACTGAAGAGTCACCAAGTACTGCCGGCCCCGGAGGCGACAGTTCCCCCGACGGAGGACAGCCAACGGCCACCGACGCCACATCGGCCACAACGGGCGTAAACTGCGTCAAGGAAACCACTGTACCACCCACGCTGGTCTGCCGTGAGGGTTGGCAGCTCTATAAACGGTCCTGCTACCACGTCAGCACTCAAAAGGGCTCTTGGGACGAAGGTCAACAGTACTGCAGTAGCGTCGACAGCACCTATGTCAAGATCACTGACGAAGACGAAAATACATTTGTTATCAGTGAGTTTTTAACAGAAAACTGCTAGCATTGGCAGGTCTTTGACTTTGTTAGTATAGATTGTCTAATTTGTTTATTATATCACTTTCTCTCTTACAACCATGTCGTCTCGTCGACAGGCCTTCTGAGTGACACTACGTGGATAGGCTTGGCAGATCAGGACAAGGAAGGAATCTTCTTCTGGGATGGCGAGTCCGTACCGAAATCCTCCGAGTCATATGCCAGGCAAGTCCTAGGATATTCCTTCATGCTTACAAACGCTTACACCTTTGTCACGACATCTAGGGCCCTTCCACTTACTAACCAATGAGTTAATAGAGTGCTTGTATTATCTACAAGATGTAACCACTACTCAGCCTACATCATCACAAGACCGTTTGGTCATCGGGCTGACCAGCTGTGGTATCCCAATCCCAACGAATCATTTTAGGATGTCAGGAGCGAGTGAAAAGGCAAATTAGAGGCCCGAGGATTCTCTCTTTGGTCTCAGGTCCAACGAATGAGAAGGGTCATCTCTGCCGGTCAGACTCAGACTACATCTCGCTTATATAATTTAAAAAAAGATAATCATATACTCGTATCACCTTCTTTGTAGCTGGGGCGAAGGTGAACCCAACAATTTCAAGAATGAAGACTGTGTGGAGATCAATGCTTTTATCGGATACTTCTGGAACGACAAGGAGTGCAAAACAAAGAGAATGTGAGTATCATTATCATTATTATTATTATTATCATTATAAACAGCAGGAGTTGTATCATTATCATTATCATAATCACTATCATTG
>BOPN01011813.1:0-5000 GCA_017312705.2 Penaeus japonicus | reverse complement strand
ATGTTATATGTTATACTTTTCTTTTTGTCCAAGTCTGAGCTGGTGTTACTGGTGCTACGGCTGGAGGTCAGGTGGCTGTTGCAGGCGGCTCTGCAGCTGGAAACAGGGTTGGAACTGGGAGGCCTATTTGCTGGCGAGCATTTTTAAAGGTCTCTTCACACACATCAACATAATGCACGCATAAACATGTGCACTTACGTAGGCAAAAGCGCAGGGTATAAATAAGGATCAAATAATTTAAGTCACTTTATTTATTTCCAGATTTAGAGATGATGTCCCATTGTTGTGAAGGCAAATATGTGTCACATCACACGATACTGTGGGCACTCACGTAACCAGTCTATTATAAGATAAGTATTATCTCTTATGACGTTTATCGTAAGAACCTTGTTACATCTTTTCATGTTAAGCAAATATGATATTGCTAACATTCAACATTCAGATTTTTATTTATCGTTATCAATTCAAGCTGTTGTATAATAATCCATAACGATTAAAAGGTAATTTCGATGCGGTTGGCAATATGAAATCTCTTCTTCGAGTCAGCTCTTCACTCCTGATGGTCCTTGTTTGTTGTCTTGAAGTTATCCAAACAGGACATTGGCAGTCATCTCACAAACAAATCTATGAAAATAGAATTGTTGATATCAAAATCGCTTTTCGTGTTGAGTGACAAAAACATTATTCACTTGCTGAATAAGTTTGGTTGTAAATCATATTTAATTCCTGTAAAATATTAGACTGGTACATATTGAGAATATATGCATGTATATATATATATATATATATATATATATATATATATATATATATATATATATATATATATATATATATATATATATATATATATACTGTATACACACACACACACTCACACAACATATCACAAATAAATTCGATTAAATGATTTATACTCATTGATGAACAACATAACGTTACATAATGAATTGATTAATGATTCGTTTGGAAAAAGTAGAAATAACTTCATTACCTAACCATAATGCATATTATACTAAGATATTTGCACAAGCAATATTACCTTATAAACTCTTACTTTTACCGAAATCAATTCCATTCCACAAACTTGTAATCAAGTACTTGCAATGAAACGAATTAATGCTATATGTTGACACTTTTCTTTTTGTCCAAGTCTGAGCTGGTGTTGGTGGTGCTAACACCTTCAGCTGGTGCAACAGCTGGAGCTCAGGCGGCTGTTGCAGATGGCTCTGCAGCTGGAAACAGGGTTGGAACTGGGAGGCCTATTTGCTGGCGAACATATTTTAGGTCCCTTCACATGTATAAACAAAATGCAGGCATAAACATGTGCACTTACGTAGGCAAAAGCGCAGGGTATAAATAAGGATCAAATAATTTAAGTCACTTTATTTATTTCCAGATTTAGAGATGATGCCCCATTGTTGTGAAGGCAAATATGTGTCACATCACACGATACTGTGGGGACTCACGTAACCATTCTATTATAAGATAAGCATTATCTCTTATGACGTTTATTGTAAGAACCTTGTTACATCTTTTCATGTTAATCAAATATTGCTAACATTCAACACTCAGATTTTTATTTATCTTTGTTAATTCAAGCTGTTGTATAATAATCCATAACGATTAAAGGGTAATTTCGCTGCGGTTGGCAATATGAAATCTCTTCTTCGAGTCAGCTCTTCACTCCTGATGGTCCTTGTTTGTTGTCTTGAAGTTATCCAAACAGGACATTGGCAGTCATCTCACAGACAAATCTATGAAAATAGAATTGTTGATATCAAAATCGCTTTTCGTGTTGAGTTACAAAAACATTATTCACTTGCTGAATAAGTTTGGTTGTAAATCATATTTAATTCCTGTAAAATATTAGACTGGTACATATTGAGAATATATGCATGTATATATATATATATATATATATATATATATATATATATATATATATATATATATATATATATATATATATATATATACATATATACATATTTTACTAACTCTAACAATAGTTTTAATATTTACTCATTCATATACGCAATCTGACATCCTCTGCCTTGAATCCTCCTTCAAAACTGAGCAAGAGCACTTACTGTCTCGCATCCTCACAGGGCTGGTCGTTCCACTCGAAGCCCATCCCCCTGTTCATCTCCCCGCAGTCCTCGCCGCCGTTCGCGTCGTTGGGTTCGTCGGTGTGCCATCTGTTGGGAGGGGAAATAGTTGTTTATGACTTTTTTTTCTCGTCTCTTTATTTGGGATTTGTCTCATTGGGCCTATTCATGCAACATATATTATAAATAAAATATTAAAAATAATATATCCCACCTATAAACACTTACATACTTTTGTGTGTATGCGTTTATGTGTGTGTGTGTGGGTGTGTGTGTGTGTGTGTGTGTGCATGGTATGCACATGCAAACACCATCCGTGACTCACTTTGTGTATATCGGCGTCGAGCCATCGACATCCCACAGGAAGTTTCCTTCGCTTTCATGGTCACTGAGGCCAATCCACGTTGTTTCAGACAACATGCCTGACAAAGAAAAAGAAAAACATGCTCCAGTTAACATTAATAAAAAATTCTAAACACCCTATCTGTGAAGTCAAAAATTCCATAGCATTAATCAATAAAGACAAAGAAACCTCACCCTTGACGAATTCCCACTCCTCTTCGCTGGAAATCTTGACGTAGGAGCCGCCATTGTCGTTGCAATAAGTCCTTCCTTCCTCCCAGCTGCCCTCCGCCGAGCTGAGGTGGTAGCACGACCCCTCGTTGAGAAGCCATCCCTCGGGGCAGACGTGGGCAGTCGTTGTTGGCTGCCGAGTAGTGGTGGTGGTTGGTGGTGGCGCTGTGGTGGTTGACGGGGGCGCTGTGGTGGTTGACGGGGGCGCTGTGGTGGAGGGGCTCGTTTCCTTGTGATCGCAGGCTATGACGTCATTCGTGGCAGACTGAGTTGTGGTTTCAGTCATCGTAGGACTAGCGGTTCCAGTTGGAACAGAAGTTCCAGTGTTCGTCCCAGTTGGAATGGTAACTTCAGTTGGAATAATGGTTCCTGTGTTGGTTCCAGTTGGAATGGTAGTTTCCGTTGGAATGAAGGTTCCTGTGTTGGTTCCAGGTAGAATGGTAGTTTCAGTTGGAATGAAGGTTCCTGTGTTGGTTCCAGTTGGAATGAAGGTTCCTGTGTTGGTTCCAGGTAGAATGGTAGTTTCAGTTGGAATGAAGGTTCCTGTGTTGGTTCCAGTTGGGATAAAGGTTCCTGTGTTGGTTCCAGTTGGAATGATAGTTTCAGTTGGAATGATGGTTCCTGTGTTGGTTCCAGTTGGAATGAAGGTTCCTGTGTTGGTTCCAGTTGGAATGAAGGTTCCTGTGTTGGTTCCAGTTGGAATGATAGTTTCAGTTGGAATGATGGTTCCTGTGTTGGTTCCAGTTGGGATAAAGGTTCCTGTGTTGGTTCCAGTTGGAATGATAGTTTCAGTTGGAATGATGGTTCCTGTGTTGGTTCCAGTTGGAATGAAGGTTCCTGTGTTGGTTCCAGTTGGAATGAAGGTTCCTGTGTTGGTTCCAGTTGGAATGAAGGTTCCTGTGTTGGTTCCAGTTGGAATAATAGTTTCAGTTGGAATGAAGGTTCCTGTGTTGGTTCCAGTTGGAATGAAGGTTCCTGTGTTGGTTCCAGTTGGAATGATGGTTCCTGTGTTGGTTCCAGTTGGGATAAAGGTTCCTGTGTTGGTTCCAGTTGGAATGATAGTTTCAGTTGGAATGATGGTTTCTGTGTTGGTTCCAGTTGGAATGAAGGAATTCGTGTTGGTTCCAGTTGGAATGAAGGTTCCTGTGTTGGTTCCAGTTGGAATGAATGTCTCGTGTTGGTTCCAGTTGGAATGAAGGTTCCTGTGTTGGTTCCAGGTAGAATGGTAGTTTCAGTTGGAATGAAGGTTCCTGTGTTGGTTCCAGTTGGAATGAAGGTTCCTGTGTTGGTTCCAGTTGGAATGATAGTTTCAGTTGGAATGATGGTTCCTGTGTTGGTTCCAGTTGGAATGATAGTTTCAGTTGGAATGATGGTTCCTGTGTTGGTTCCAGTTGGAATGATAGTTTCAGTTGGGATGAAGGTACCTGTGTTGGTTCCAGTTGGAATGAAGGTTCCGGTGTTGTCTCCAGATGATGTTGAAACTGAACTTGTAGTTGTTACAACAGCAGTATTGTCACACGCCTGGAAGGCTTGAAGCAGACTGGAAGCTTTTGTCGGAGAGGACACAAATAACAAGGAATAGAGATATTAGATAGATGTTTACACACACACAGATATATATATATATATATATATATATATATATATATATATATATATATATATATATATATATATACAATACATTTCAAACATGATAAGGGTATTAGGAAATTATTCAATGATATTGTGATATAATTTGAGCCGCTTGTTTAGAAATCCTGTGGCATTTTAATCACCAAATAGTACCTTCATATATGCCTTCTGGTTTGGAATATATATTTGGAATACATTCTAAGAAATATGAGTGTGTGTCACCTTAGTAAAGGAAAATAATATTTGCAATATATATATATATATATATATATATATATATATATATAGAGAGAGAGAGAGAGAGAGAGAGAGAGAGAGAGAGAGAGAGAGAGAGAGAGAGAGAGAGAGAGAGAGAGAGAGAGAGAGAGAGAGATTCATACTACTATTTGTCTTTTCAACTTTGCAATATAGTAAAGCATAAGCATTGCATTTATCTGAAAACACTTGCAATATACCTAAGAAATATATTATTCATGTATTCAGAGTGTAGAACAAATACTCACTCGACTGAATAGGTACCAGGCGACACTCGATGACAGTTGCTTTGTCGTACTTCACCTCCACCATGAGGCCGAGCTCTGTCAAGCCGGCCAGGCGCTTGTACATCGAGCCCATGAACCAGGTCTAGGGAAAAGGGGTCGTTAACCTCTCTAGCGTTTTAAATACTGTCTCATATATATA
>BOPN01011812.1:0-10000 GCA_017312705.2 Penaeus japonicus | reverse complement strand
GTGGACACCAGATTGCCGCAGGGCGTTATGTGAACGAAAAAGAGCCTGCAGGCTTTTAAAAAAAACATCACAAACGAGAACTTTCCCAACTACAAAATAAGCGAGAGCTAGGGCTCGAAGAACAATAAGACAAGCCAAAAGAAACTCCTGGCGAAGCTATGTCTCTACAGTTAACAGCAATACCAGCATTGCAGAGGTTTGGTCCACTATTAATAAATTCAATAGAAAAAATATATCACCAAAAATTAAAAAATATTATTCATGAGGGAAACAACTATGATGCACCTAGAGACATTGCTAACACAATCGCCAGGCAGTTCTCTTATACAAGCAGCTCGGAAAACTACAATCCTGCTTCTTTTCTGACCACCAAGGAAGCATCCGAGTTGCAACCAATTCACTTTGCGACAGGAGATGACCTTGATTACAATAAAGACCTTACAATGAATGAGCTTGTCCGAGCCCTAGAAGCTTATAGAGGAACATCCCCAGGCCCCTATGAGATTCGATATAAGATGATGAAGCATCTTAATCAAGATGACATGATTAAGTTGCTAGAAGTGTACAATGATATTTGGAAAAGCCAGACTTTTCCAAATTCATGGTACTTCGCCCACATCATTCCCAAATTGAAAGGAGGGGGAAATCCCAAATCAGCTATATCTTACCGCCCAATTGCGTTGACAAGTTGCTTATGCAAGGTCATGGAAAGAATTGTTAATAGTAGGCTATTGCATTTTTTAAATACCAGGAATTTACTAGTTGACGAGCAGTGCGGTTTCCGAAAGGGGATGTCAAACTCTCGATCACGGGTAAACTGGAGTCATATTCATGAGGTATTTGCCAAAAGCATTTTTTGATTTTTCAGTATTTTTAGATATAGAAAAAGCCAACGACATGACATGGCAACATGGCCTACTCAGAACACTTTATGCTTTCGGATTACATGGAAACTTGCCTTGTTTTATCCAAAATTTCATATCTGACAGAATGTTTTCTGTCAAATTATTTTCTGACAATGTCACTTTCTCGGACATTTTTGTCCAGGCAAACGGGGTCCCACAAGGAAGTGTCTTGTCACCAACATTATTTTCATGTATGATTAATGACATTTTACCATCTCCTCATCGGAATCTTAAATACTCAGTGTATGCCCATGATTGTGCATTATGGCACTCCAGCAGTAATGCAGAGCTCTCGGCAAATCATGATTCATAACTGGGGCCTCCAATGGGGTTTTAAGGTTTCCATAAGAAAGAGTATTGGCATGGTCTTTACCCATAGGAGAAAGCCCAACATCAGGCTAACTCTAGACAACCATCCAATACCTATTCAAAAATCAGCTAGATTTCTTGGTCTACTCTTTGATATTAGATTAAATTGGAAAGACTACATTAGTCAGTTAAAGAATAAATGTCAAAAAGCACTCAATTTATTAAAGTGCATTTCTTTACTGATGTTATATAAATCCCTGATTAGGTCTAAAGTAGACTATGGGTCAATCGTGTATGGCTCGGCAACGAGCTCAACTCTGAAAGGATTGAATGTTGTGCAGAATCCGTGTTGCCAGTGTCTGCCTATCTTATGCACTCGCACCGAGCGCCTGAGGTAGAGTCGGGAGTACCTCCCTCTGTCTTAGACGCGGCCAGCTTGCACCGATCTGATGCCGCCAAAATAGTTGTGTTATGTCTCCGTCACCAAAATTGGAACATTTTGCGCCGGCTGATAGGCCCACAGCACCGCGGCGGAAAGCCTCTGTGCAATAGACTCAATGACCTCACAAAAAAGTCGGTATAGATTCAGTCACATATTGCACTGTGGGAAACCCCCAATTTCACCACCGTTTTAGACTGGCTACCATCAGCCAAAGCCACGGTGCCGGAGGTGGAGGTACGCCAGCGGTTCAGAGAGATCCTAATTAAACACCTTTCTTTTTTTCATTTATATACCGACGGGTCCAAGACAGATTGAGCGTGGAGCAGGTGTATGGTCGACTGAATGCCAGCTGATTCAGATTGCCGAATCAAACACTGATCTTTCTTTACGAACTTAGATAAACTTAGATTTGCCCATCGATGACCCAACGATAGAATAGTCTTTTTTCAGACTCGTTAAGTTCACTTAAAGCCATTAAATCCTTAGAAACCACCCAAAATGAAATACAGGGTAATATCATTCGTAAATTACATAGTGCCAATAAATCAATCAAGCTGATATGGATACCCAGACACTCGGGTATCCATGGCAATGAATAGGCTGACAAATTAGCTGGGTCGACTGGTGATCTGGAGCCCGGCATTGTCCGCTCAGATCTCAGGTGCTTTGTCTCTTTTATAAAAGCAAAAATCCATCTCCTGTGGCAAAGTGAGTGGACCGACCTCACAATAAACAACAAAATTTAAAAAGATATTAAAATGTGGGGCACAACCCACAGAAAAGACAGAAGGGAGGTGGTGGTGTTTGCCCGTCTCAGGGTAAATGCCACCAGAATGACCCACCTCACTCCATATATCGAAAAGAGCTTCCCTCCACAGTGCCAGCAGTCCAATACCACACTATCTATAAAACATATTTTAATAACCTGCAATAAATATAATAACAATAGACAAACAATTAAAACTTACTTCAGAACAAAGAATATAGAACTCAATATAATAAACTTATTATCAGACAATGATAAAATAATCAGTAAAGTAATCACTTTTCTAAAGGAGACAAAACTTTATGACCTTCTATAGATTGATGAGATAAAATGGAACCATTGGCTTCATGACCTTGGCATGTGCCGCTGGTTGATAGCCAATAAATCAAACAAACAAACAATTTTTGTTAGTTGACCCAGTCGACCCAGCGACCCTGTTTCCGTATGACCAGCCGTCTCCTCTCCACCATGTGATTTCGACTTCCTCACTTTTTCCCCTGCCCTGGTACTGTTTCCTGTGCCTGTACTCTTTTGTAATGTTGTGTCCTGTGTCTGTCCATTCCTTGTAATAAACCGTATGTTCTGTTCTGGTGCTCTTTCTGTTTGACCTGGCTGTACTGATCCTCGCTCTCCGAGAAAACGGACCTGTGACAATATATATATATATATATATATATATATATATATATATATATATATATATATTATATGTGTGTATAAACTTATATATGTGTGTGTATATAAAATATACCTCCCTGACCGAGACTTGATCCCGGGTCGTCAGAGTGACAATCCTGGCTCCTAACCAATAGACTACACGACCGACTGAAGGAATTGTTTAACTAAATGCCTTACATCCATCATGGAAGTTACCTATATACTCTTAGTAGAGCAGTGATATTGAGGTTTTACAGAAAATCCCTGTGGGCACTCAGTAGGAATGAATTAGAAACTCAAGTCAACAAATCAGGTTACCAAGGTTATATCTATGTAAGAAAGATGGTAGAATGCAGTAACACATTTTAATATAGCAATACAAATTTTACCTCCCTGACTGCGACTCGATTCCAGGTCATCTGAGTGACAGTCCTGGCTCCTAACCAATAGGCTACACATCCCACTAAAAGAATTGTCTAACCAGATGCCTTGCATCCATCATGGAAGTTACCTATATACTCTTAGCAGAGCAGTGATAGCGATGTTTTACAGACAATTCCTGTGGGCACCCAGCAGGAATGAATTAGAAATTCAAGTCACAAATTATGTTACTGAGGTTATATCTATGTGAGAAAGATGGTAGAATGCAGTAATGCTTTTCCTATAGAAATACAAATTCTACCTCCCTCACCAAGACTGAATCACAAGTCATCAGAGTAACAATCCCGGCTTCTAACCAATAGACTACACGACTCACTAAAAGAATTGTCTAACCAGATGCCTTACATCCATCATGAAAGTTACCTGTATACTCTTAGCAGAGCAGTGATAGTGAGGTTTTACAGAAAATCCCTGTGGGCACTCGGAAGGAGTGAATTACAAATCTAAGTCACAAATCAGGTTCCCGAGGTTATATCTGTGTGAGAAGGATGGTAGAATGCAGTAACGCATTTAATATAGAAACACAAATTTTACCTACCTGACTGAGACTTCATCCCGGGTCGTCAGAGTGACAATCCCGGCTCCTAACCAATAGACTACACGACCCACTAAAAGAATTGTCTAACCAGATGCCTTACATCCATCATGGAAGTTACCTATATATTCTTAGCAGAGCAGTGATACCGAGGTTTTACAGACAATTTCCGTGGGCAATTGGCAGGAATGAATTAGAAACTTAAGTCAATAATCAGGTTACCGAGGTTATATCTATGTGAGAAAGATGGTAGAATGCAGTAATGCATTTGATATAGAAATACAAAATTTACCTAACTGACCGAGACTCAATTCCAGGTCATCAGAGTGACAATCCCGGCTCCTAACCAATAGACTACACGACCCACTAAAAGAATTGTCTAACCAGATGTCTTACATCCATCATGGAAGTTACCTATATACTCTTAGCAGAGCGGTGATAGCGAGGTTTTACAAACAATATCCGTGGGCACTTGGCAGGAATGAATTAGAAATTCAAGTCACCAATCAGGTTACCGAGGTTGTATCTATGTGAGAAAAATGGTGGAATGCAATAATGCATTTAATATAGAAATATAAATTACCATCTTTCTCAACTGAATAGGAGTTTTGAAGTATTGATAAATAGTTTCCTTATCAAGTTTTTTGTAAGCAGTCTGAATTTTACTGTTCATGAAGGCTTGTTCTCAGCAGTGAACTCTTCTTCAAAACTTAAGTGCAATTATTGCAAGCTTTTTTTATTTAAATGAAGAGCCTTTCATATTCAGGGGATGAGTGGGGAGAAGTTGAAACTGGTAATGGAAGTGGAGAGCAAGAATGAAGTGGTCAGAAAAACAGCAGAGCACATAAACCTGACCTCCAGCTATGTTGGCTGGAGGCAAGCCTTTATCATCAATATTATCATAATGATGATAAAGAAAGGGGGAGAGAGCCCGGCAGTAGGGTACTTCAATATATTAGTTAAGTATTAGATTGAAGACACTGACAAAGAAGCTCGGCAGAGAAATCATGAGCACCCTGATGTATTACAGACCAAGAAGGAACCGATACCGAGTCAGTCATTGGGTCCTAGATTCACTTGCTGGAGGCAGTCACGAGAGGTTCTCCACACATCATATTCATTGCAACCTAAATATGAAAATTTCAATTTCTCTCCTCATTTCATAGATTGATGTCACACTCAGAGCTGCCAATTGATATATATTTTCAATGGTAAACTTAGATTGTCTTTCTGCATGGGAAATTTTAACTAAAGACCAAGTATTCTAGACTATGGTCATAAATGTTATCTCAGTATAAAATCATTAGTACCATTGTAGCATCTTACAAACAGCTTGTAAGCAGTTACAGGAGACAATGCTATGGTCTTATGAGCTCATCTGTGGTAGCGCTGGTGCGAGCATCACTCATTACCTGTTATCAACACTGAGGCAATTTGTATATCTTATTAAGTTTTGATTATAGCAGGTGGTGGATAGGATGGCTATCCTTAAGGCAATAAAAGAAACTAACTAAGCTTAAAAACCGGAACTTTATTAAAATCAAAAGGAAACGAAACATAAAAACTGCCCACAATTAAAATATAATTTATATGATAAAGCCTAGTATCCTAAAGGTTTCTTACACCTAGAAAGTTATCACCTATACTTATCTTTAAGTGATCGGAGGTCGAGGTGGGTCGATTCACAGTGGTTTCGGTAAATATAACAACCGGCTTTTAGAAACAAGCAAAGTCCAGAGCGGTGCTGTTGGGTCGATGGTAGGCAGCAGAATCCCCTGTGGGAAACTGGTGCTTGCTTTTTACGTGGTTGTGGGAATTGTGGGTATTGGAAATACGAATGGTGAGTTGCGCACTGGACTAAAATGACTTGAATTACATGTTGAAAAAGCTAACTAATTGAAATATCTGACATGTGGGCATCCTTACATAACCATCAAAATAATTATACAATAATAAGTCCGTTAAATTACGATTGCGGTTCTTGTGACACGTCACTAATCACATCACTAATGCATCTCGGTGGCGCCAAACGAGAGCAGGGCCCATCTCGTTCGGATGCCGCTCGGAGGATCGTCATCTGACTCGGAGGTTGCAATCCAGGGGCCGGATTACACTACAGTGACCTGGTCACTACAACCACCCGCGGGGTCAGGAGTCCGAAGCTGCCTACGTGTGATTGCTCCAGGCCACGGCTTCAGGTGCCATTCCCTCCCCTCGTGATCCGCAGCCCATCGTTGGTTGCGCGTCCGATGTTCTGGCGGGGACCACAGGTGTCAAACGGGAACGTCACAAGGCAGCGGAGGACATCCACAGCTTACCAATGTCCACGTAGTCGGTATTGCTCACTCAGATCATCGAGCATTTGTTGAATAGGTGGAAGTGGATAGGAGTCTGCGGTGGTAAGCGCATTAATTGTTCGAAAGTCCACACAGAATCTCACAGACCCATTAGGTTTTCGAACGAGTACTACAGGTGGGCTTTATGTTGATTGTAAAAGAGCACAACGCAAGTCATGCTGAAGGATCCAAGCGGTTCCTTGCTTTAGTCTTGATCGTAACAAGGCTTGAAAACCCTTGTTCACAGAGATATGTTGTTGGAAAAGGGAGAAGAGCTTTTTCAGCCTCCCGAGTCAGAATGGGCTTATCCTTGAGTTAGATTCAAATTTTTAATACTGGAGGTTTTCAAAGTGTTGTTTCTGCACTTGATTTTCCTGGAGGTCTATAAGTTCCTCTTGAAACCCTGGGATATCTCTCCAACTTCACTGACGTTCACACTGAAAACATTCCTGATCCAGCTATGCTTCTTGAGGTCGACATTTTCTGGAAAATACCTGTCCATTTCTTCTTGAAGGTTCTTCAGATGATCTTCAAAAATATTTTTGATGTCAACAAGGGATATTTCTGATGAATCTTCCAGCACAGCACTTAGTTCTGGAAAGGCTGCAGTTTTTCCTCTGGCCAACTTTTCTCTCCAAAGAGCAATTTTTTTCTTGAATGAGACAATTTTTTCACCAATGTCCACCATCGTATGATTTCGGCCCTGCATGTCTGAATTCAGTTCATTCAGGTGCATGAAGATGTCGCCCAAATAAGCAAGCTTTGCCAGCCAAGCAACGTTTTTAAAGCAGTCTGCAAGTGCATGCTTTTTCTCATGCAGAAATATTTTCAGTCAGTTTTTTAGTTCAATAACTCTTCCAAGAATCTTTCCCCGAGATAGCCAACGGACATCAGAGTGGAACAGCAAGTCTTGGTGATGTGATCCCATCTCTTCACACATTTTATGGAAAATACATTGAGTTTAAAGCCCTAGCCTTGACAAAATTCACAATTTGGATGGCATCATTTAAAACTGCATGGAGGTCTGGTTGCAAGCGATGAGAAGCAAGGTTTTCTCGATGTAAAAAACAGTGAATTATTATGACATCAGGGTTTTCTGCTTTAATGCGAGTAACAAAACCCAGACGACTTCCCATCATTGATAGAGCTCCATCATTGCACACTACTTAAAAACAATTAACCAGTTTAGATCATGTTTCTTTAAAAAATTGTTCATCATATTAAAGATGTCTTCTCCAGTGGTGGTAGTTGACAGGGCATTACAGAAGAGAAATTCTTCCTGATCTTCTCCTTGTACCTTACAAAAACCATCAGTTGAGGGTTACCTGCAATATCCACAGACTCATCCGTCTGCAAAAGAAATATTCCTGCTTTTTTCAGTGCCACAATCAGTTGAGCCAAAATATCTTCTGAAATGAGATCAATTCTACGTTTAATGCTATTGTCGGAAAGTGGTACCGATTCAACCTTCTTGGCAATATCTGCTCCACCAATAGTCTTTACCATTGCCACTGCTGCTGGCTTTACCAGCTCCTCTCCAATGTTATGAGGCTTTTTGCATCTTGCAATTATCCATGCCACTTCAAAGGACGCCAAAGAAACTGCTCCAGAGAGAAAAAGCCGTACTCGAGGGAGCATCAATCCGACTTCGTTTTGTTTGTTCTTCCTTGTCCTTCCAGTAACAAGTGGTTTTTCAACAAACTTTGGATGAACTGAGTGCAGATGACGCTTCAATTTATTTTCCTTCATAGATTCATTGGCGAGGACTTGCGGGCACTTGAACACACTGGGGTCGGACGTTCCCAGATCGTTCTCTCATCTCAGTGAAGCCATATTTCAAGAACTCAGGCCCATATTCCAATTGTGTTTTGCGTTGGGCCATTTTTAGAGTTCAGACCTGGAAAGAAGAAAACAATAAATCAATTTGTTAATTACAAGTTTTTAATATAAAGATGAATAATACATCGATACAATATGTAGCCTACACCACATTATTTACTGATGCTATAATAACTGATTATCATCAAGGAAGAAAGTCATAATGGAACTTAGAATCGTGACGACAGTTAAAACCACCAATAATCGACCATTAGAAATAGATAAAGTATGTAACGTAATGTAATATCATAATTATGTTTTTTTTCGGAGACCGTCCGCGACCCTCAGAAAAACCCTCGCGACCCTTATTTGGGTCGCGACCATGGGTTTGGGAAACACTGCTCTAGGCCACGGCTTCAGGTGGAATTCCCTCCTCTCGTGGTCCGCAGCCCATCGTTGGTTGCGCGTCCGATGTTCTGGCGGGGACCACAGGGGTCAAACGGGAATGTCACAAGGCAGCGGAGGACATCCACAGGTTATCAATGTCCACGTAGTCGGTAAAGTACAAGCGATAGAATTTCTAGGATAGGATAGAAAGCAGAAGGTAGGGCCGGGGGATACAGTGCAACTTTACATGAATTACCTTATAACTGGAAAAGACGACCTGGAAGACACATTCACCATAAAACATTTACCATAAAAGAGCTTTCATCTAGTAATACATATCAATTCAGCATGGAATTCGGGCATGGTAATGATAAAGCATAGAAAAGGCAAGAATGAAATACACTGATAAAATACAATAATAAAAGTGGTATGTACATTTCAATATTAATTTTGGTACAATCTTATGATATCTTAGTAACACAAGTCTGGAAGTTCTTAGCACTGTACATCCTCTGTTGCACATGCAGCTAGTAAAGCAACACCAAAAGGAATTGGAAGTGGTTCATCTGGGTCAGCATCCTCATCATCAACAGCTCGATGAAGGAGCTGCAATTCTGATGTCTGAAAGTATGGCTTAAGATAGTTAACATGCACTTTCTTCTCCTTTTCTCCGCCATATAAATCTTTTACGAGATATACGACTGGGCCAATCTTCTTAATTATTCTAGCTGGACCAGACCATCTAGGAGACAATGCATTCGCCCGTTTGTACACTTTGGTCAAGACGAGACAACCTTCCTTGAAAGCAACATTCCTTCTAACACGTTTGTTATAATCCTTCGTCCACACAGCTCTGGCTCGACTTGAAGCTTCCTGTACATCTGAGCAAGCTGCAATCGCTCTCTGAGAATAGATGTGGTTCAGTTCCGTCTTAGACTGGCCTTTAGTGAGACCGATTGGAAAGTCAACCTGGTGACCCAGGAAGAGATGTATAGGCTGGTCCATAATAGAACGGTGAACTGAGGTGTTCAGAGCAAATCTCACCTGAGGCAATACTTCACCCCAGTAATGAGGTTCCCTAGCACACAAACTAACAAGTGCATCTTTTACTACCCGGTTTGTTCTTTCAACAATACCATTACTTTGTGGCATGTATGGCACAGTTAACTTAAATGTGACATGGAAGTTATCTAAAACAGTTGCTGTCGTGTTTTGAGATTCAGCACCTCCATCAGTTTGCAGTTCAAGTGGCGGCCCATAAACAGTTACGAAATTATCAATGATTCCTTTGAGCGTGGTCTTTGCCCTTTTGTTCGGCAATGGGACTAATTCTACAAAGCGAGATAGATGATCAGCAAGAGCAGCACATACATGTTCCTGCTGGTGTCTTGGTAAAGTGATAAG
>BOPN01011811.1:12500-14265 GCA_017312705.2 Penaeus japonicus | reverse complement strand
GTCTTATTATCTATATTACAGTGAAGCTATATCACTCTGCAATAATTATATCAATTATGATGGTGGGGATGATGCTGATGGTGTAAATAATACCAATATGAATAATGACGATAACGATGATAAAAATAATATTGAAGATGAGATTACTGGTAATAATTTGTTAAATACCGGGATTTCTTGAAAATGACATGAAAAGAGGAATCAAATTCGTGCAAAACCCCTTTTCAATTATATCAACGAAAGCCTTGACATGTCCACCCGTTGAGAAAACATCCATTGAAACGAAGAAGAAAAACCTCTGATGAAAATCCTATACGTCGTTGGGAATGAAGTCCAGAGTGCACTGTGTAGAATCCTATAGATATGTCTTTCACTATAAACATCTATTAGTCTTTATTACTCTCTTTATTTATATCTATCTCTCTGCTTATTTACCTCTCACTCTGTCAATATATTCATATTATCTATCCATCTACCTCTCTCTCTCTCTCTCTCTCTCTCTCTCATTCTTTATATATTTCTACATTAATTGTTCTCTTTTCCGCTCCCTTTCTATCCTCTAACACAAAATTTACCTCTTTTTGTTAATTTCTTCCTTTCACTCTCCTTTATACCGATTTTTTCACCCAATGCCAGGATCCTCCCTCTCCTTCTTTCTTTTTTCTTTCTTTTCTCTCTGTTTTATTTTTCTGTTTATCTTTCTCACTCTCCTCCTTCGCTCTCTCCCTTTCCCTTTCGGTCTCTTTCTTTCACTCTTTCTTTGCTTATCTCTCCATCTACTTGATATGTATTTCCCTTCATTTGGTTGGTATACATTTCTTTCGATATATTTCACTTTTGTTCCTAGTATCATATGGAAACTTGCAATCCCTTCTATGTATCAACCCATCACTTCATCACCTCAATTAACTTTTTATTTCTTTTTTGGCGCGTCTCTCCTCCTTTTTTCTTATTTTTCATGGCTGCCTTTCTATTTTCATCTTCGCATGATTTTTCCCCGCAGAGACGAGGAAGTAGTGGTCGTCCGCACTGCGTCGCGGCGTTGGACATCCGGAGCCGTCAGGTGTTGTCATTACGTCCGGCAAGAAACCGTCGCAAGAAGCTGTCGCCGTTACGGTGAGCGGGAGGCTCGGGGGAGGGGGTGGGGGTGGGGGTGGGGGGGGGGTGGGGCCGTGCGACGCAGCTCCAAGTGGAAAGCCTTTCAGCGGAAGCATAATTTGCATATTGTTTCCTGTGTAAGCGTATGGGACACTGTTGACAAAAAGAGAACGAGGATTGTGTTCTTTTGGGTTATATTGTCGTATTGATTTCACTGCAACTATTCATATATATTTGTTTATCTATTTATTAATTTGATACTTGAAAACTGCTGCTTGTGGGGCAAACATGATATGATATGTAAATATTAGTCCTTGAGCATTCTATTGTTTCTGTATTTCTAATGCACAACTGTCTCCTCCATACCACAATACACATTAGGTTATTTGTACTTATGATATATACGGGACATATGAAGCGGCCCGCAGGGGGTGACCAGGTGGCGGAGGCTGTAACTGGGATGCTAATAACGCTGTCACGGTGACAACTCTACAGAAGACCTTCACCGGAGCATCACGAAGTGGCAGCTTCCGAAAACCTCTTTCTCAGCTCTCTTGGAGGAGGTAATCGTTTCGGCGTGTCGATCGGACTTCTTCGTGATGTCTGCATTTCTCGTGATGTTTTCCCATCTTCCTTTGTCTTCGCGCTTCCTTGCGTATCCTCAAAT
>BOPN01011811.1:5000-7500 GCA_017312705.2 Penaeus japonicus | reverse complement strand
GTGTAGTTTTAATATGGGTCCTCACGAACCCTTGTGTAATATTGTATTCTAGAATATTCTCTTCAATAGAGTTCATGTTATGTCAATATGTGTTTATATGTATTTTTATTTCTTTGTGATAGTGAAAATTTATGGTGTGTGTGTGTGTGTGTGTGTGTGTGTTTGTGTATGTCTGTGTGTGTGTGTGTGTGCACGTGTGTGAGTGCGTGCGTGCGTGTGTGTGTATGTGTGTGTGCGTGCGTGTGTATGTGTGTTTGTGAGAGAGAGAGAGAGACGATGGAGGGGTAGAGAGAAATAGACAAACATATAAAATGAGAGGAAAAACAGTTGTTGCGGTAAAACCTTATCTTGCGCACGGAACTAAATCCTCCATAGAATGCATACACGAAAAACATTCCCATTAGAAGCATTTGAGGTGCACAAAATCCCACATGTTTCCTGCTGGGTAAAGTACCATAATTCTTAATGATTCCCGTTGCATCCGCGCAGCATCTCTCCTCTTAGCGAGCATGTGTAGCCCTGCGTGATGGATCACGCCTCGTGCACACTATGCAAATAACCAAATAATTTAGGTGAAGAATGACACATCACCTGGATATCCATCACGGGCCTTAAAATGTGCTCTATTCTTCCATGTGTTTTATGACTTTAATACTAGCAATTACTCTCTCGTTTTCCTTGAATAAATTATATCTTCCGTGAATTGGTCCTGTAAACAATGACACGTGGGAGTCATACAATTCCAGTCTCTACTGATAGGCGGTGAAAGGCTGAAAATACTGGCGCTGCAACAGCAGCGCCATCTGCGCCCACTCCGTTTCTTCAAAGGCTACAAAAATATCTGTTTCCATTTATGTTCTGATCTAGTTGAGCTCCTTGTCACACATATAGCCATCAGAGGAGTAATGCCTGCACGTCAGTGAACAATGCAACAATAGAGATGTTTTGGCCATTTGCTTATGCACAATATACAGCGCGAAATACGCCTTTGCTCATGTATACGGGTTGGCTCATCTTTATACGTCTTGCCACACATACAGAATGGATTCCTCCTAAATATGGCTCTAATTTACTCTCTTCCGTGAACTTGTAGATTTGAAAAAAGCGGATATTCCTTTGTTCTTTCTTTCTATCAGATCTATCAGATTTACCAACGGATATGTTCTCGTGCTGAAACATTTTTTACCAATATCCCTTAGGTAACCACTCCTCCAAAATTGCACGCTCTGAATCTACCTCCTGCTTCCTATTCGCAATCGCTAAGGCCTAAAGAAACTGTCGCCTTACAGTGACCTACAGTGACATGCCCTAACACCCGCCGCGGCGCCCCGACGATCCTGGCAACGCGCTTCAATCACCGTCAGCTTCTCAGCGACGTGTCATTACGGTAACCTGTAATAATCCACTTGTTGATTTAGTGAGAGGAACTGCCGGCTCCCTGCTGACCCCGCGCCGAACACAGGAAATCAAAACGGGTTACAAATGACTTTTCACACTGTAATTTCTAGACTGGGAAGTAACGAACAAATTATCACATGCCGAATATTCTACTTTACCATGACAGTGATCATTGTATATGGGATTGGAGAGAGGGACGGGGGGTTGTTGTATCCGGTTGTGTATATACACACGCACATGAAAGCACCAATCAGCTTATGGACTCACATCGGTGAGCACAAACACGCTCGTGCACGCACATGCCAGTAAATGTGTGCGTTCTTCTTCCTCTTCTTCTTTTATTATCATTACCATTATCATTATTGTATATATCATTATCATCATTATTAGTATCAGTATCAGTATCATTAATATCATTATTAATATTACTATCAATAACATTATCAATATTATCATTATTAATATAATTACTATCCTTATTAAGATGATTACTAAGATAATTATTATCATGATTAACATATTTATCATTATTAATATAATCATAATCATTATTACTACCAGCATCACTATTATCATGATCATTATATCAAAATTATTTTCATCATCAGCATTATTGTCGTTTTTTTCTTTTTCCATTTCTTCCACTTCCTTCTCTGTTCCTCCTTCCTCTGTTTCTACCTCTCCTTCTACTTTATCTTTTTATTCTTTTTTTTGTGCATGTTAACTTAACATATAGATGGAAATTTCCATGTAAGCAAGCGTGTATGTAAGTGAACTGACCTCTCTTTCCCTAATGAGGTCAATTGATTTATCATCCTATAGAGCAAGTATAGCTATCTTGTCTAACTTTGTAAGTATGTAGATATGTTCGTGATGTATGTGTAAATGTTGTTGAAAACTGAAATTTATTCATAATTGAAATGAAATCGCAGTCAGAGTCAGAAGGACTCTTTATTGCTAATGAATGATACATTTCATTACTGGAAGTTTTTTTAATAATTGGAACTAATATCCTGAATGGGTCGTATGATGAGAGATGTTTTAGGAAACAGTCTAGTATGTGCTCATCAGTTGGTAAGCAATCGTGTCCTTTAAAACATCA
>BOPN01011810.1:10000-13795 GCA_017312705.2 Penaeus japonicus | reverse complement strand
ATATATATGTATATATATATATATATATTTATATTTATATATACATATGGGTTGAAAATTAGAAATCTAAATGGCAGTGGGACGCTGCATTCAAAAGGTTTCCCTGATTTATGACATTCATATTCCTATATAATAATTTGTACTTGATGTTTGAATCATGTCTTACACCTGTAAAAATTGGTTATTGATTTATATTTTAGATCTGTTAATATATCTTTCCTATCACAATATTTATATGCATCTGTTTAAGTTCAGATAAAGATAAAGATGAATGGAAAGAAAGAAAAATAGAAGACAAAACAAGGAGAGGAAGATGAAAATAAGAAAGGATAGAAAGAATAATAAGAAAAAGAAAAAAAGAAGAAGGTTAAGAGTAGGAAGAGAAAGCGGAAGAAAAGAGGGCAAAAGAATAAGGAGAAGAGGAAGAAGGAAAAGAAAAAGAAGAGAATGTAGGAGAAACGAATAATACGAAGAAGGAGGTTCATAGGTTTAGAGGTCGGCAATGAGTGACAGAGCCACTCTTAACCCACATGGAACCTTAATCAGCCTATGTTGATGAAGATAATGAAAAAGAAAAAGAAATCAAGCGAGCCTTACCTTGGCCACAGCAGACGCAGTTATCTCCATTGCAAGCGACTCCTTCTATGACTTGTTCGTGCGCCTCACAGCTGCCGGCGCATCGCCCCCCCGCCTCAGAACACATCACTGTATTCCGACATATCGGTTCGCCTTTGGGATGCACAAAACAGGCCCTAGAACTCTTTCCTTACCTTTTGTTCGGACTGATTAAAGTGAATATGCAAACTGGCTATTTGGAAAAGTTTTTTTCTCAACCTGCGAATCATAACTCACTCACTTGGAACGCAACAGAGGCAATGCTCTCCGTTGCACACGCCCTCGATGGCTCTGTCCCCTTGACCACACGTGGAGTTGCAGCTGCCGCCCAGAACGCTGCAGCAGTTGCTCTGTTCGCATGGTGCTGTTGACAAAAAGACAGAGGCATAATTTGAAGGATATCAATAAATCAACGAACAGTCATAGGTCCAAAGTCTATATATTTGCATCTATTTTCCCCTACCTTTGACGCAGCATTGGCACGGTCCTTCGCAAACATCCTCGACCGCGTTCTCTCCCTCGTGGCACACCTTACCGCAGCTTCCGCCGAAGGCGTCGCAACACTTGGTCTGATTGCAGTTGTCTGTCGAGATGATGTTTGAAAGAGGGTTAAGGGCGCCGTCACGCGGCGGGAAAATTAACACCACCAAACTGCAGGTAACGTGCGCGCTTTCCTAAGATGCGGCTGCAATGACGCTGGTTGCGAAGCGCATTGATTAATCTCATTCGCACGCACAAATCGTTCACAAGTCCACCGTCTGCTGAGAATATCAAAATGAGGCATTCGATTATGAATAACTTACCACCAACTATAAAGTAGGTTTGTCTTTCATCATAACTCGTTCCAAACTACATAGTTTATCGCACTAGTAATCCTTTGCGCGAAATGCATTGGACTGCGATGTTCTCACTCGGAAATCCGTTCGTCAGCCAAGACCTCCGACCCGGTCCGCTTCCGAGTGACTTCCTCACGCGCCCTGCCTTGGTCCTTACATTTGTTAAGGATGCAAACACTCGCGTGAAGAGAACAACATACGAAGGAAAAAAATATTGACATAAATGTGATATCTAACATATAGATCAGTCATTGAAGATGTGATTTAAAGCGAGTTCTATCCAACATCTTAACCTGTTCATGTGGTCTATGTGGTTCTTTACATATATTGCCGACACAGTATTATATAATCTAGATGATAGAACACAGCAGCATAGAACTGCAACACACAGTCAGCATTTCCGTTTAAGTCTGTGATATTTGTCCTTGTAAATCTATTCTGTAACTGCACGCTAATAAGGTGGCACAATGCGCATGGAAATAGCGAACTTATGCACGTTTTGCAACTGCAAGAAGCCCGTAAATTCCCCGTGTAGCCGCGCCCTAACTTTGATTTTGAAATTTCACAAATATGAACAAAATCCCGATGAACTTGTAGCCGCTCGTTGCACCACCAGATCCATTAGTGAGTAAGTGTCATTGATTGAATAAAAAGGCTAGATCTATGAGTCATGATAAAAAACATCTCTGAAAAGCTGAACGAATTAAGCCCCATTAGATTAAGCAAGAAAAGACCTCTACGCACTCTTGACGCAGCAGGTGCAGCTTCCGCCTCCGCACAGCCAAGGGACGGCCAGCTCGTCAGCCTCACAGCGCTCCACGCAGCGGCCCTCCAGCGCCTGGCACTGGGGGCTGTCTGGGCACTCGTCTGGTGGAGAGTGGCACAGTGCCAGTGGTAGCCTAGCAGTCTTGTCTAAATGACTATACAAGAGTATAGTAAAAATGCACTAATAGCATGAATGGTGCCCGTAATTCTAGGTTGAAAACTTAAAGAATAAAGCACTTCTTTAGCTAAGATATACCAAGTAATAAACCAGGAGTATACCTAATCAGATGTCTGAGACATCATAGATAAGAATGAATCACATGATCACAAATGAATTGATTTAACTAAGAGCTCTAAACTAAGAATTACCTAAATTGCAATGAAACTCTATACCAGATCAAAAACTTCAATATATTTTGGAAACTAAGAAAATGGCAAACTAAGATTTTAGAAAACATAATAATATATAATCACAGGCCAAGACTAAATCAAAGAAGGAAAATGGAATTACCTTGGAAGCAGCAAACACAATCTCCGCCGCAAAGACCTTCCTCTGCAACTTCTCCCTTGTTGCAAGCCCTGTCACATCTCCCTCCAGGGAAGGTGCAGCATTTGCTTTGAGTGCACTCTCCTGTTGAAAAGGAAACACTCTAATTTAATAATGATTAAAAAATAACTATGTTCTAAATGCGCAGTGTCATTATAGATGAGGCAGATGCAGTAGTAGCAATAGTAGTGTAATCGTGATTAATATAATTAAAAAAATACAAATAATAACTGATAATAACATAGAAAAAACAATAAGACAAACGGTAACAATAAACCGAAGTGACAACAGAAACAACAACTAATAATGCAGGTGATGTCACAACAACAACAACAACAACAAAAATGAATATCATAACTCGTCACTCTAGCAATGTATTTTACGCAAACATTACTTTTGACGCAACAGGAGCAATTTCCGGATATATATTTGCATCTGTTTCCCCTACCTTTGACGCAGCATTGGCACGGTCCTTCGCAAACATCCTCGACCGCGTTCTCTCCCTCGTGGCACATCTTGCCGCAGCTTCCGCCGAAGGCGTCGCAACACTTGGTCTGATTGCAGTTGTCTGTCGAGATGATGTTTGAAAGAGGGTTAAGGGCGCCGTCACGCGCGAAAATTAACACCAAATTGCAGGTAACGTGCGCGCTTTCCTAAGATGCGGCTGCAATGACGCTGGTTGCGAGGGGTAATCAACCGATTTCAATCGCACAGACAATATCGGTCGCAAGTCCACCGTCAGCTGAGAATATCCATTCGATTATGTAAAATTTATTACCAATTATATAGCACGTTTGTATTTTTTCCATAACTCATTTCTAAGTATATGATTTTCATACCAATCCTCCTTTATGAGAAATGAAATTGGACTCTGGTTGTGACGTTCTCGCACTAAAATGCATTCATGTCTACCGGGACCCTGGCTCGTTCCGCTTCCGAGTGACTGTCCTCACTTGGCCTGCCTTGGTCTTTACATTTCTAAAGGATGTAGATTTTTGTAAAGAGAACAGTATAAATAGGAAATAAGTACTG
>BOPN01011807.1:0-2500 GCA_017312705.2 Penaeus japonicus | reverse complement strand
GGTAATTCATGTCGCCCTCAAGTTACATGTCCTATTGCCATCTGATGTCGGTTACAACCTTGCTAATGTCCTGTTGATGTCCTTTTATCACCCATGTTGATGTTTAGTTGCAGTCCTTCAGGTGTCCTGCTGCAGCCCTGTTGCACTCAGTGTCTATTGTGCCCTATTGGTGCCCCTATTGACGTAGCTGTTCATCAGCTGTTGACAGCCCTTTCTAAGTCAGCAGCCTCGCCATTTTCCTGAGTCCCCAATTTGCAGATGAGAACAGCATTTGTGCTATGGGGAAGATGTAAACAAATTGAATGCACGACACCAAGGTCTTCCAACTCTAAAACTTCTCTTAAGGAACTCTAACCGAAACTTCGGTGGCTTCAGATATAAGCTTCCAAGAATAACTCTACAGCAGAGCATTTCATGACCATTCTCCAAGGGCGGAGCATCCCTACAGGGCACTCGCACTCACGTGGGCCTCGCCTCGTTTCCTTCTCACACCACCACGGCGCCACGCACTCAAGACGTCTGATACCCACCCAACGGCAGCTTGTTTATCAGTTCATCTGCCACAATAAAACAGAACAGAGCTACAATGGAGTTTATCTCATGCCAGTTACATATTACAAAAAGTTTGTGTGTGTGTGTGTGTGTGTGTGTGTGTGTGTGTGTGTGAGAGAGAGAGAGAGAGAGAGAGAGAGAGAGAGAGAGAGAGAGAGAGAGAGAAAGAGACGTACTCGAAGGCCACGTGGTAACGATCTGCTAGAGGAAGGAAAAAAGCCAACCAGGAGCCTATTTATAGCTGACCGGGCAGGTCAGGGTTGACCTACCTTGCCCTGGTCTCACTCTGTCCTACACTCGATCGCTTCTGGCACCGACCGACTACCCGTTCCAGGGCAGCATCTACTTCACTCACCCCACGACCACACACGGGATATCCCCTGTGCCAGCCCCCAAATCTACCTGGCACAGGCGCAGAGCATGAGTTCCGCTACAGGCAACCTACAACGCCAAGAGTTTGTTAGGAAGGAAGGCCATTGGAACAACCAAGCAAATCCAATATCAAGATTTGCGCACACAAGACCTGGCAGCGAGATCAAAGGACAGGATCACACACCACACCTGCCGCCACTTATAAGCTTCTCCGCTCGACATTTCTCCGCAAAACCGTAAGTACGTACTTTCTCATTTCTCATCCCACACTTTTTTTTAACATAAAGTACTGATTTGACACTGCGAGTGTGTCATGCAATAAAATAAATGAATTGCTAGCAATTCGGTAAGACGACGTTTCCACCCACAGTATTCTTTTATCTCCCTCAGTTTGCAGAAAATATAAGTATATAGTTATTAGCATTGTATTTCTTTAAACTCACTCTACTTTTCCAATAACAAATCCTAAAATTTTGTTCACGAATATACTTGACACTACGACTGTGTCATGGCGTACAACGAATAATGAATTCCGTTTGTAATTCGGTAGTACAACTTAGTGCCACCCACAATAATTCTTTTATCGCCCTAAGTTTGATGAAAGGACAATTAAATAGTAATCTGAACATTTTTTTCTGCTTCATAGCCTTTTCTCTTATATATTCTGAGACTTTCATTGGTTCAAGTTAATCTTTGTTGGTTGTTACTGTTGACTCACTCAACCGGAAAAGCTTCTAGTTCAAGTTGTCCCTTGCAAGCAACTCCCTTCTTTATCTATATATATTAGAAAATAAAAACTAAAAACATCAAATTCAAAGAAAGAAAGAGAAAACAAAAAGTATGAAATATACGTTTATGTGCCCTGTATATGTGAGGTTATCAAACAGATATGTGGAAATGTGGAAAGCGATCGCCATACAGCGCTACGGTGCGGGAGCTTAGCAAGAGCAGACGCCCAAAAAAACGCCCAGAAGAGAGAGTATGGCTATCGTTTACTAGCAACTTAAGTGTGGACACCCGTCGAAGAAGACAACTGGACACTCTCAATTAATTAAGGACATGGAAAATAACCAACAAGTAGCAGCCAAGAACAGAAGATTAAAGAAAACGAAAGCGACCTGAATTCAACACACCGACATCGAGGGCGTGGAACGAGGGCGTGCTGACATCTTCGCCAGAGTTTGAGGTTGACCTGAACCATGCAAGGTGTCAATATTTAGCTTCTTTAGAAAGAATGTTGTCAGTTCTGAGGATTTTAGATAAACTCCGTGAATATCATCTATCTATTAATTTCAAATAATCATGTAATAATTGTCAAACATATAAATAAAGATGATAGCAAAACCTCCGTCACCAAAAATTAACCCTTTCTTTCAGCAAATATAAAAATACATAACAAAGAGTATCAACATCGGGTGAACCGTAAAAAGACAACCAAAGAAAACTAATAACGCCGATACCCTACCGAACCTCATATTCCTAAACAACTTAGAAAATTTTCCTACAAAAAAAAAAAAAAAAAAAAAAAAAAAAAAAAAAAAAAAAAAAAAAAAAAAAAAAAAAAAAACAAAAAACA
>BOPN01011806.1:7500-14286 GCA_017312705.2 Penaeus japonicus | reverse complement strand
TATATATATGTGTGTGTGTGTGTGTGTGTGTGTGTGTGTGTGTGTGTGTGTGTGTGTGTGTGTGTATGTATGTATGTATATATGTATATGTATCTGTATTCAACAGGTTCTGAAAATGTATCGGCAGAACTTAGCGGAGTTGTGGACGCCGTGCTGGCTTCAGAATCTAAGCCTCATTGCTCCTTACTCGTTTTTACTGATGGCAACACTGGGACTAACACTGTCAGCGAGGTGAGGACACTGTTCTGATAAGAGAGTGTAAATAACCATTGAGAAAACCATTACTATTGGCAATGTTATTTCATAATGTGCTTATAATGATAATTTTCATCATTATAAGGATGACCATTGTTGTCTTGTTGCTGTTGCTATTGTAACTGTTTTTTGTCATTATGATCATTATCATTTTTGTTATCATAATTTTTATTATGATTATGATTATCATTTCTAATATGCTTATTGCTATCGCTATAATCTTTATTGTCGATAGTATTATCATTGTTCTTATTACTATCATTATTATGACCGCTATCATCATCATCATTATCATTGGCATAATGCTTATTATCATCATAGTCATACTATTTTTCTTGTAATTATCATCATTATTATTATTATTATTATCATTATTACTACCACTATTATGTTTCATTTTCATTGTAATCATTATTATCAGTATCGTTGTTATTATTATCATTATTGTTATTTCTACTATCTTCAACTAATTCATTATCAGTATAACCATCATTATTATTATCGTTATTACTAACATTATCATTATTGTAATCATTGCTATCATTACTTTTATTGAACAATGAAGAGAGTTCATTGTGACGAATGGATAAGAAGATATAAATGAGACTGAATAGTTCCACAATTACATCTCTTGTGTTGTGGAATTATTCAGTCTCATTTATACCCTTTTATCCATTGAAATCATTGTTATTGCTATAATAATTATTGTTATATAGTTATATTATTGTTATCAGTAATACTAATGTTGTCATTAATATTATTGTTATCAATAATTTCATTATCATCATTGATATTTAATTCATCCTCATCATCATTGATATCTTTATCATTGTTATTATTGTTATTATTATTATCATTATTATCATTATTATTATTATCACTATGATTATTATTGCATTATAATCATTATGATTATTACTATGATGATTATTATTATTTTCATTATTCTTATTACTATTATTTTTATTTTGATGATAATGAGCACAATGATATTTATCATCATTATCATTATGATTGTTATTGTTATCATTAACATCATCATTATCATTATCATAATTATTATCTGTATGGTCATTATTTTAATCATTATTATCATTATCAATATTATTATTAGTATCATCATAATCATCATTATTATTACAATTATTATTATCAGTATTATTGTTATCAGCATTATTATTATTGTTATTACTATTATTATCTTATATAAACAAATAAATAAATATATATATATGTATATATATATATATAAATATATATATGTATATACATATATATATATATATATATATATATATATATATATATATATATATATATATACCATTATCATTATTTTAATCATTATCATTATTTTTGTATCATTATTTGTTTCATTATCTTTATCATTATTAGTTTCATGATTATCATTATTGTCACTGTCTTTACCATCATAACTATTATTACAAATAGTAAGATTATCATTATCATTATTGCTATGATTCTTATTGTCTTTACTATTATCATTATTTTATTATTATTATTGTTATTGGTATTGGTATCATGATAATAATTTTTATAATTGCAATCATTATTATTTTATCATAATTTTCACTGTTATCATCTTTTAGCCTTATGTTTTTATAATTATTTTTATTAATATCATTATTATTACCATCATTATTTCCTTTTCATGATCGTTACCATCATCATTACTTATCTTTTATTTTATTTTTTATTATTATCACCGTTATCATTATCAACACTATCATCATCATTATTATCACGCCATCGTTATTATTATCATTATCAATGATGCTTGTAACACTAGCTTCAAATTATGCAAGTGTCCCATAAAATTCTAGTAGACCTTAGACCTATTTTCTATTAAAGCAAGCATATCCCAACTGTCAATCCTTAACGAAATTCACATACTGGTCAATCAGAATATCAGATATGAGAAAGATAATAACATCCGTAAGTAAGGATAATAAAAGAATGAGTAAGAAAGAGGACTAATAGAATGAAATAGTGAACTCCTCGAAGAATGTTAATAATTTCTATCCTATCTTTGCCATAGCGAATGTTCCTTTACTCTTTCTCTTGGATGGAACAATTGGTCTCTGTTGCATGACCAACCCATAGCTACATTTTTATCACAATCCTACAGTAACTATTGTCATAGTTCTGGTAACAAACTAACAAATACATTGGTCTAAGATTTAATTTCCTCTTCAGTGGGAGCAATAATAAGAGTGATATTGATACCAATTATTTTGATGGCAATGCGATTTAATTCCGTAATACCCAGTAGTAGCATTAAATATGTAAAGCAAAGACATACTGTGAACAGAAACATTAGCTTTAATATAATGCTTTTTCGATGACATACAATATTATTTTAATATTTTAGCTACTTCGACAAAACACTTTTCCTTGGGGTGCGGGCGTCTTTGAGGTGCCAAGAAGTGATCATTCCTCTAAGAACAGGACTGGCAAAGAACTTCCTCGGGTGATTCAAACAGCTCGAAAGGTAATTGTTGCAACGAAATTGGAATATTTATTACTCACACAAATTTTTCTCCATTTCCTTTCTCTCTCTCTCTCTTTCTATCTCCCTCTCTCTCTCTCTCTCTCTCTCTCTCTCTCTCTCTCTCTCTCTCTCTCTCTATATATATATATATATATATATATATATATATATATATGTGTGTGTGTGTGTGTGTGTGTGTGTGTGTGTGTGTGTTTATGCGTGTGTGTGTGTGTTTATGCGTGTGTGTGTGTGTGTGTGTGTTTATGCGTGTGTGTGTGTGTGTGCTCCCTCTCGACCTAAAGAAACAACAGTTCCTCCTCCTGTTACGATAACTAACTCCCGCTTTAATCCTACCAATAATCAATACCAAAGTTTCCGAAACTATTTTTCAAGGTATTGATTAGATTTCCGCTCTCAGTCGTTCTTCCCGCTTCCAGCTGCGTGAGTTGTCGCGGTGTGTGAACGCGGTCGTACTGAGCGACGACCCCGCCTTCCTGGCCTCGTTCGCCGAGTCGTCGCTCCGGGGCCGCCTCCTGGTGTGGGCCACGAGGCTCCTGGTCGTCACCCGCCTGCCCCTTCAGGAGCTCCGTCAACTCTACCGGACTTTCTCTTTGATGAATGCTGCGCTCTTAGTACTGAGTCAGGATCAGCTCTACGCTAGGTACTGTTGGTGCTTTGAGGAATCTGTTTATGTGTATGCCGGGTCTGTTGTGGATGTTGAGTCAATGTAGCCTGGTCTCCTGTCTCCGCCTGAATCGGTTTGTCTGTTTCTCTAACTTTTGTCTGGATTTGTATCCCTTTCTCTCTCATTCTTTCTCTTTCCATCTCTTTCATTTTTTGTCTCTATGTCTCTCTCTACTTGTCTATTTATATGTCTATGTATGAACCTGCGTCTTTCTCTGTCTTTCCTAACTACATATGTGGTAAATATAGATATACAGAGAGAGAAAAGAGAGACAGACAGAGACAGAAAGCGATAGAAATAGAGTCAGAAACAGAGACAGACAGACAGATAGATTGTTGGATAAACATGTATAGCGCGCACCAATACATTTCCCATGTATGTGAGCCATTGTTCTCCGACAGCGTTTACGTGCAGCTGCCCTACAGGCCTCCAAGCGCACAGCTCCGAAAGGTCGCCTCCTGGTCTTCTGGGAGCGGCCTCGTCTTTCAAGATCAGGTTTTCCCCGACAAATTTTCAAGGTCAGAAAGATATGGAATTAATATTTTTTAGATGAAGAACTGTTTATTAAGGAAAAAAAAAGATCAGCGTTTGTGACCGAACCTGCTTTCCTCCTTCGTGTCGCAAGAGGAGGAAATGTGTCATGTAAAACGAAATTCCTTATACACTATAAACCTCAGAAAAAATGAACTCAATGATATTTGATCTATTTACTTTTTTTTTATATATATAATACCAATGTCATATCAACATGATCTGTGAACGCCCCCAATGGTAGGTTTCCTGAAGGAGCGTCTCTTGTCGTGGCGGCGGAGGAATACATTCCTCATGTGGAAGTCGTGGAGAGTCAAGGGGAATCCGTTTCCTTCAAGGGACCCATGGCTAGTCTGCTTAGTATTTTGGCAACGTCCATGAATTTTACGTAAGTTCAAGGTTAAACTGGGACTGGTAAGGTTAGCTATTGCTTGGGGGATATGATTTTAGTATGTTTAAGGATCTGTTGTAACTATTAAAACTGCGTCCCGAAATGAATATAGTAAAGTATCATCCTAACTACAGTTTAGGACTAGATTCACGCTTTCAATCTTACGTAACATTTTTCGAAATAAGTAATTTATTTGTTACTGAAGTATTTATTTGTTACTATAAGTAATTTATTTGTTACTGAAGTATTTATTTGTTACTATGAGTATTTATTTGTTACTGAAGTCGTTTGTTCGGATCATCATAGGTACAGTTTTAAGCGTCCGCCCGATGGAGCGTGGGGAGGCAAGTTGCCAGATGGTTCCTACAACGGCATGGTCGGAATGGTATCCAGGAAGGTAGGATGGGTACTGTGTTAACTCAATAGTCAAATAGTACGTACCGATAGTGGATAACTTAATAATTCATACGGATATTGATATTGGGTTGAGACCAAAGAATCTGTTTCATTTGAGGATTTATTTATTTCTGGATTGGTTGATTTCAGTTCTAAGAAAATAAAGGTTTGTTTGATATTATATGACATCTTTTTGTGTAACTCTCTATATATCAAGGTTATTTTTGGTTCACATCTGTAATCTTGTATTTTATATGATGATATATATGTTTTTTGTTACAGAAGCAAAATTTATGAGCCATTTTTTAACGGGTATATTCAGTTTGATTAATCATCCCTCAGATCTTAGACGTGACAAATTGTACTTTACTCTCGAGTAAAGCAAAGTCAGCTTTGAATTTGACCAATCAATATGCTGCATAATGAAACGGAGAAAATATTTGTACGATGAGATCCATAATACATCAAAATCGTACTGTGCATGATTTGCAAAGGAATAGACAGCCACGGAATAGCAGACGCTCCTTCCCCGCTTTGCAGGAGGTCGACCTCGGTCTAGGGCCCTTCGGCATGAACACCGTCCGGGCCGCCGTCGTGGACTTCACCAAACCGATCCTAATCGACTACGCGAGAATCCTTGGCGGCAGAGGACGTGCAGAGATCGACCCCTGGGGCTTCCTCCTACCCCTGTCGCCCGAAGTGTGGCTGGTCTTGGCGTCGTTGGGGCTCCTCGTGGCGCTCACGGTGGCCGCTCTCTCCCGCCTGTCTTGGCAGCGGCTGCCTGGCCACGGCTCCAGGAACTTGCACTTCAGCGTCCTGCGGACTGTGCTGATGCAAGGTGAAAGGTCACTGTGACGGGGGGGGGGGGGGTAATGGTGAGGGAGAGGTTTAATTAGGCCATTAATCCCTAGCCTTCTTTACTGTTTTCTTTGTCTATGAGTTTATATATGCATATATATATATATATATATATATATATATATATATATATATATATATATATATATATATATATATATATATATATATATATATATATATATATATATATATATATATATATATATATATATATATATATATATATATATTCATATATGCATGTACATATGTATTCAGACATGCACACACATACATTCATTACCGAAATAAATACTTTGCAACAGACCTGGACGTGGCGTCCGGGCGGCGGTGGGAGCGCGTGCTGCTGGCCGGCTGGATGATCGTGACGCTGGTGACGGTGAAGAGCTACGCCGGGAACCTCATGTCCCTCCTGGCGGTGCGTCACATCCCGCAGCCGTACCAGTCGGTCAGGGACGTCCTCGACGACACCTCCTGCACCATGATCTGGGAGGCCAACACAGCTTACGTGCAGTTTGTGGAGGCAAGTGTGTCTGATTTTTATGACGTGTACGAACACAATGGTAGATGCGTTTGTATTTACTTCTGTGTTGATGCATTTAGACGCGACTATTTTGATACTCCTTGGTACGTCAATCGCTATGTATATGCTATACCCCTTGGAATCAATGCTGCAGACAACGTTCTTTCATCAAGATCATCAGTTCTGCAACAGAAAAAGATCAAGTCAACCAAACCACGCACATAAACTGCTAACCAAAGCTCCATTGCCAGAGTGTGTCCTCCGGCATTTTCCACGAGGTCTCGCAGGCTGGGAAGGAAGGTCGCATCCTGTACAGGAAGACCACCGAACACCTTGACACCATCAACTCTCTCGTCAGGAGCGGCCCTAATGTGCTCATCCTCGAGGACCTCACGCACAAGTTCCTCATGGGCCAAGACTTCTCAGTCACTGGTGTGTTCGGAGTACTACTTCCTCTGCAAATGCTGCTGCCAGTGCAAATGTCACTTCTACTGTTGCTAATAATTTTCTCCTTTTTCACCTCTTCATCTTTCTTTACTTCTTTCCTTCTTTCATCACTGTACGCTCCCATTCCTTTTCCATTTTTTTTGTTCTTACACTTTTCTTCCTATTTTTCATCACCACTTGTTTAC
>BOPN01011805.1:12500-14296 GCA_017312705.2 Penaeus japonicus | reverse complement strand
ATTTATATATATATATATATATATTTATATATATATATTTATAATATATATATATGTATAAGTATGTATATATATATATATATATATATATATATATATATATATATATATATATATATATATATATATATATGTATATATATATATATATATGTATGTATATATATATATGTATATGTCTGTATGTATATGGAGTGTATGACTGATACTGACTCCCCTTTTTCTTGATAACCATCTTCCCAGGTCATTACATCTCGTTTCATATAAGAAAGAGCGAAAAAGTATTTATCCATCTTTTTGCATTTGCTTTGGCTATACTATGATTTTAGAACTGTGTCTACGCATCACATCACCATATTGTATAATCAGCGTAACAAAAAGTGCAAATTTCGGGATTATGCAACAACGACGCTTCTCACCGACCTTGCCTCAGCGCAGTCAAGGCGCCATCACCTGTAGAAGTTTAGTTTCTTAGCAAAGGTTGGAGTCTGTGATATGTGGCATTGTTGCATTCTCATTTCTAGAACCCCGGTCCCCTACTCTAAACTTTTGTGTTTTCTTTCCTTTTCTTATATCCTCCCATCCACCAATGTATATCACGGGCTAACGTCAAAAATTGATAGATTATCAATCGAGTCAAGCTCTCTCACTCTGAGGTAAAATCCATGTAGGAAGCACTAGTGGTCCTCCTAGTGACCAGTCAACCAAATCTATCCCCGTCTGCAATGGATGAACCTTCGCACCTGCGTTAGGCATTAATAGACTGGCTTGACTGGTCCCCAGGACGGGCACTAGTGGCTGTTGCGTGGCACCCCATATTTGTTTTACTTCAGAGCAAGGGAGCTTTGCCCAATGCATCGCGACTTTCCTTGCTCTCTTTCTTTCGCTTGTCAGAACATTAAAGCCATATTTGTGCTTACTTTTTGTGTTTTACTAGCTAGTGAGACTTATATGCGCCATCTGACAATGCTAATTATGTACTTCAGTAGACAATAAATGAGGAGATGGGGAAGAAGAAGGAAACTTGTGCTTACAACTGAGAGTGCCAAAGTACAGAAATTATAGTAGTTATAATTGTAATTAGTATCACCAGTCACTGATTAGAATTATTAATCAAAGAGTGATAGAGAAACACAGCGATCTGCTCTCCACTAACGTCAAATATGCCATGACGACTATTAGCACCTAGTGATGCCCCCATCTTCAAGCCAAAGACTGGTTTGGTGTGTTTTGTTGCCGCTCCACGCTCCCAGGAAGGAAATGTGAATGGAAAGAAATATTCATATACGCTCTTCCTGGGTGCGCAGTGTCTTCCAGCCTCTGGCACAGGTTGATATGGCAGGTAGTCGACCCGAACCCAAAGTTAGCTTGTTGAATGTCGTCTACGAGCAAGCACAGTGGCTGAAAGGCACCCCATATACATGTTTTTTTTTTATACCTTACTGAGTGGGTTATACGACTTAATATTTCTGATTTTCTGACTGGCTACTTTAATTGGAAGAATTGCCTATATGCTTCCTCACATTCAAGCACAAAATCTGAACGAAGCCACACTCATGGCCCATCATTCCCTGTTTATGAACCTACGAACATGGTCCATGAAGTGAGACCACTGAAAAAAGGTGTTCATACAATTGACTGTTTTTTCGGTCTTTTTCTTTTCTTTTTTAACAATGACTAGCGCTGTAATAGGAATTCATTATGCTTGCAGTATGGTTATGTGATATTCCTCAAATGAATACGAGTGATAACATAAGACCATTATGAACGGCCATTCGATCTACTTAGACTTCAGG
>BOPN01011802.1:10000-12500 GCA_017312705.2 Penaeus japonicus | reverse complement strand
TAAAGACCAACGCATGAGTCGGCCATTACGATTCTTCATATTACGAAGATATACAAGTGGCTGTCGATCTGTTTGTAGCTGTAGTTTGTTCCCGTCCATACAAGTAGCATTTGAATGTTACCCAAATGATACTTACACATTCACGCTAAATAACAGTGCACATTATCTTGCGATCTGAAAGAGCTGGCATATGATACTGGCATTAAGACGTCTTTGAGAAAGCATTTGTTCGATTATGCTGTTAAACTGTAGTCATTCGAGAGCTTGTAATAATCAGACCACTTCTGATTATGAATTACTAGACTATCAAAATGACAATCTACATTTCTTATTCATTAATCTTAGGCCAAACAAGTAATCTCTGCATAGGTCGTTTTCTGAAAATATGCGATCGCTGACAAAGTTGCCACTAGTTCTGAATCAAACATATATGCGTCGCTGAACGCTCGAAACTCTACGGCAAGAGTGATTTGGTTTCTTCATAAGATCCATGGGTGAACAGTGTGGTGAGTCGGAGGGTTTTATTGCCCCTAATTTTAACATGTTCTCAACTTAATCGTCAAATGCTTTACCAATTGATGGGGAATGGGAGATGGCTTGCGGGTAAGCAGGAATGCCAAAAGTAAAATTAATGTCCTAAGTAGCAAGGTTAGTTTTACCTATTTCAACCGAAAACACGCCATGATATATATTTGTCAAGCAGTTTAATAAGCTACTGTTTTTCTTGTAATCAATATGTTAACTTCTGTTGAATCTGATTTCGGATTTGTCAAGAGCAGTAATGCCACATTTGGCTTCTGCTACATGACTATCATTCACTATGCACAATTGACTAACGTTACTTTTACTCTTATCTCCGCTTTCTCATCTGAAGTATTTCTTGGGTATATTTATATGATACAGTTTATTTTCTCCCCAAGTTAATGGGTAAGAAGTGGTTGATCTCATCCATCAGATTCGATTTAAATTGCGTTCCTCGATCAAACAAGATCTCCTTCGGGAAGCTGACTCTAGAAAAGATGTTTAATAGAATTTTCCGCCACAGTTACCGCGTCGATATTCCGCAAATGGACTGCCTCGGGAAGTCGCGTAACACAAAGTATTACGTTATTATATATTTAAGACCGGAGTAGGCGGGCCAACGAAATCGAAAATTAGTCTGCTGAAAGGTTCGCCTGTTATAGGCATAGAAACATTCCAAATTTTGCCTATTAGGGTAGACTTATAAGGCAGGATCTACAATACCGCCTTATATCCGAACCAGTATCAGGCCAGAATGAATCCCGAAAGTATTTTCAGCAGTCTTTCGATGAGAAAAATGGCCAGAAAAAAACGAACTATGAACAGTCGATAATAAATACCGTTAAAAGGATGATTTCGTCATCATGCTTACACGTTACACATTTTCTGGAAGTGATAACATCAATTTCCTTATATTTGACAATTCTGTTCTTTATATTTATGATCGAGTTACTTGCACCTTTGCTTCTTATATCTTTCAAAGTTTGACATCTCTTTTTTATTCATCTATTAAACCTTCTTTCGATATATATATATCATTGATAGATCCGGAAGAACAAGTAGGCAGTCTTCCCTCCTCTCGAACCTTCGATCTACGAGTCTGACTCTCGTAAGATTATCTTCATCATAGTCAGATTTAGACTCTTCTTTAGGCATATCTTACGTAGGTGCTCTTACTCCCGGCACCATTCTTATGAACACTCTCTTTAAATTGGATTGGTGCTGCAACTGTATTACCACATCCGGTTAAGATATCGCTCTTAATATAGCATTTTATGCGAGGGAATTTTTTACTCACACCAGGATGCTCATAGAGGGGAACTAATTTCCTTTCATCTAAAATATCCTTTATCTACGGAATCCATAATGATTACGGTATAATTCCCTGAATCAAATTTAACTTTCATTGGGTTATTCAACAGACAAGCCTTCTCAGAAATATTATTCTTAGATTTAAGATGGGATTCCGAAACAAAGTATACTTTAAGACTAGAGTCAATTGGGGCGAATATGCCTTACTTTGTTGCAATCATAATATACTACGTAAGCTTGATTGACAGGCTCGCTAGTTTCAACTTTGCATAAAAGTTCTTATTTGTTCTAAACTTTCCACGGGGCAGACTGAAATCTGTTAACGCTTTGTGCTATTTCAGTTGCATTAAGTACCCTCTCTTTCAGAATTACTACAAGGTCCACAGCACAATTACTAAACAGAAATTTCATACTAATCCTCTTTTACATCAGTCAAGGTTAGTTAGTTCATAATGATCATAATGGCATAATATCCCATCGAGCAAATTAGCACGTGTTTCAAATGCCTTTCCTGTCAAGGACGAACTCATGTGAATATGGTAGTCCTGAGCTCCCCAGTTTTGCAAATCCGCTACTTCAACGTACCTCTCTTCTTCTTTAGAACATTTATATCAGCTAGAGGAAGACCAGCTTCCTTGACATGCTTAACAATCAAATCAAGAGTAGC
>BOPN01011801.1:12500-14325 GCA_017312705.2 Penaeus japonicus | reverse complement strand
TATATATACATATACATATGTGTGTATATATATATATGTATATATATGTGCACACACACACACACATATATATACATATATGTATATATGTATATATATACATACATATTTATACATATATATTATATATATATATATACATATATATATACACACACACACACACACACACTCACAAATATATCTATTTCTAATGTATTTCTATGTACTTGTTATACACACGCATGTATATTTGTAAGTGTACACGTTTGTGTGTGTATACATATATAGATATGTAAGCATATATGTGTGTATGTACATATATAGTATGAAAAGTCATCCGTGTGTCTCTGTAAATATCATAAACATACGCACACGTGCTGAAGTTTGCGTACAAGAACAAAAGTGCACTATACGTTGTCTGAATAAACAGAGCCTCATCAAATTCCCTTTATTTTTTCTTTAAACAATGAAATAACAAAAAGGGCAAGCGTGTGCACGTGTACACATCTTGCAGTAAACCTAGACAAAAAAAACTCCCGTTCCAATTTTTCTCGTCTCCGTTATAATATTTCATAATGGTTATGTAAAACAGTTAATAAATAAATTTCTAAAATCTTCTAAATCATTGAGGGATGATCCGGCATTTGAATTCCGTACGAATACTTTTTGCATAAATCCACAACGTAAATGTTCGGAGGGAAGACAAAATATGTCTGGCTTAGTTTTAGCATTTTGACGACTCTGGCTGGAATATGCACGTCAGGGAGTCTGGCTCCCTTCATATTTCACTTTGAATGATTCTTTTTTTGTTTTATTTTTTAAAAGGGTTTGGGGGCCACACGGGCGTGGTAGAAGTCAAACTCCGTAAGACTACTCATTTTTTTCTTTTATGATTGATACCTCTACGCTTTGCTACTGTCAATTGTTTTGGAGAAGAATCTGGAAAATATATGATTGCCGTGTATTTCCGTAGTATTTATTTACTTATTATTCTCCTTCATAGGGCTCATTTTTTCTGTAGTGTCTTTATTTCAAGACATAAACAAAATCTGATGAATATTGTATAATTTCAGTTCCATCGTAAATGTAAACAGAAAGAGAGATATTAACTGACAGTTAGATATCATTGGCAACTGTCGATTTTGGCGGGATAAAACGTTTAGTATCAGTTAAGACGTGACTAAAAGATAACGGGCAAATGTTGCTGCCGTTTATTAAATATAATCAAGGCCAATATTAGGTTATCAAGTGGTGAGGAATATTTGAGTGTATTGTAAGTGAAAGAAATGAAAGCAATTACGGAATTAAAACTTTGTATGTCATCATAACTGTGTATAATATAACGATCACCACCGCATGGCTATTACAATACTATAGTTGTGATACAGTTGTTGATATATTCGTCACATCGACTTATGGATTCAAGAAACCGCACAGATGAAAAGAAAAAAGAGAGAAAAAAAAATCGCTCAGGAAGTGCAGAACAAGCCTGTAACCAGGAGATACTTCACCAATCAGCTGACCCGTCTCCAAGTGAGTACCCGTTACAAGAGTACAATAATTACGTAAGCCTGTAGCTGTATAGTGTAGATATATGGAAAGCAAGCGAGTGGGGATGTAAGTAGATTTTAATGCGACCTTTTCCCCCTCCATTCTTGTAGGGCGTCGAATCCGTAAGATTAGGGTCGACGCGATTAGCTTTCACGTGAATGATTTTCTTAAGATGAAGATGCGAATGAATTAAGCTTCCCAATAGTCCTAAAACCTGAAGGGTAATATGTATGGGTTTTCTTTGTTATTCCTCCTACGGTAGATTAATCTCTAGGGGTGGGGACCGATTACT
>BOPN01011800.1:5000-7500 GCA_017312705.2 Penaeus japonicus | reverse complement strand
TGTAACTAGATACAACAAAAACTCAAAACAGGATTTTTTATTAGGAACTACTCTTACATACAGTTACCAGATATCAGCTTTTAAAATTAAAACATCACCTAAAAAGCAGTAACTTGTTAGGTCAACTGTACAAATGTACTGTCTAGCCCCTGAAGACGAAGCACTAGTGAGTTTATGGGTGTTTGTGTATGTGTGCTTCTGTCATGTTAAATGTTCTCTCTGTTTCTCTGGGGAGAACTGAATGCACATTCATTAATAGAGTTGAATTCTATAGTTATGAAGCAGATTGTTACAGGGTCTTCACTACAATTGTTTTGGACTTAATTTATGTATTAAATGGCTTAGCAAAGTGCACCTGTAAAGATATATAGCTAGGATTTCCTTTGATTTGTCTTTTTTTTTTTTTTTTTTTACCAAGCGAGAAATAGATACATTGCCATGTTTATTAGGCTGCTTAAAAGAGTGAATAGTACTACAGCTTCACGTGGGGACTCCTGTGGCATGATCAGTGAAAACCTATGTAGATAATCTATTTAATGTTCTTGTTGCAAGTCACAAAAACTGCAATTTTGATCATCCAGGATGCATTGTTGTTATTGATCAGGCTTTTGGAGTCATGCATAATGTTCCTAATAGTGATAGACTCTTCTGTTGCTTTTTCATTGACAAATTTTTCCTTCTTTCATACGTAGACATAAAGATTGCTTTTGCTTTATACACTTAAGTGGTTTTTGTCCAGTATGTATGTGCATTCCTTATCCTCTGGCTAATCTCTAGAGCTTCCACTAGCACCATTCAGAGAATGGCCTGGCTCCTCCCCTACCCAACAGGTGCTGGAAAGGGGGAGGGGGAGGAGGGGGGTGCGAGCCAGCTGACCAAATTGTGGGAAAGGCACATTGCTATCTGTCATGGACAGTTGATTTGGTTTCACTTCTTCTCTTGTCTCCTTTTTTATTTTCAATTATTGTTATTATTATTATTATTAATTTTTTCTTTCTTTCTTTATTATTATTATTATTTTTTTTTTTCTTTCTTTTTTCATCTCTCAGTGGCTATAGTATATTCCCTCCTGTCCTTCAAATTTAGCTTGGTTTCTTGTCTTCCTCTGTGAGGAAGTAATTAGATGTAAGAATTAAAAACCAATTCCAAAATCGATGCTTATTCAAAAAAGGGAAATGAATAATCAAAACCCTAATTTTTATACTAAGTTAAGGTTAGTGTTTATTTACAATTTGTTAAGGGAAGGAAAAACACCACTTCCCTATAAAAGAAAGAGAAATAAAAACAAAACCGCCTCCTTCACACAACTCCACTTCCTCGGCAAGCCCGATACTGATGGTTAGCCACCTTGTGCCTCACAGGTCCAGTAGGCAACGGGGAAAACGTGAACGTGTCTAACCCATTTGATGATCAGTGTCAGTACTCACGCACTTACCATAACTCGTATTCTCGAACTCCGGGTAAGGGCCTTAGTGTCGGGTGTGCTCGTTCTATCCCAACCCTCCGTGCATCTGAGTATGCATTCATTGTGGGGTGTGGCTGCATCTGTGTACATCTCCTGGTCTTCAGACTTTGTTATTGTTTGTGTTTATGTCAGTGCAGGGGGGTGGTAAAAGTAAATCTTTCTTTGACCTTTTTAATGGAAGAACCAAGAGACATTCAGACGTTCTGCACTCTTGATGAATGCATATTGGTACATGTTACAGACTAGATGTCCCCTTTTATATATATTTGAAATTTTTGCTCGAAAGTTTTTTTTTATTTGATATTTTTTTTTTTTTTTAATCTTTATTACTATTATTTGCTTGCTAGGAATAGATGTATTATGTGTTTTACATTTTATTTGTTGGCATTCTGTAACCAGATTTATTTTTCATTATTCGTATTAACTCTTTCTTTCTAGGTTTTGCATGCTCCAATATTTGTTTAAGGGCCATGTTCAAGAATTTGTTATTTTGTATAACTTGATTCAAACTTACCTTTTACTTGCTCAGACACTTGATGCCATCTGTGAGGGACTGAGGCAGAGGGCATATACATTCTCCCTTGATTGGGATTACTGATGCAGTTCACATTTAGCCAGCACTATGTAGTAACCTCAGAGCCCTCAGTGTACTGGGCCCTTTGTAATGCAAAAGCAGATATTAACCCTTTCCCGACGGGGCACTCGCTACGCGAAGACCCCTATGCCGGGCGATTGCAATATTGCATTGAAATCGTCAGACTGGCATGACGCCCCGGCATCGGGAGTTTGGCTGTGTCACACGGGTGTGATGCACCGTCGTCATAGGGTTAAAAGAGAAATCACCCAGACTTCTAATGGAAGAGTTCCTCCTGCCCTAAAAAAAAATCTTTGAACATTGCCCCAGGGAAAAGCTGCAAGAGAAATACTTATGGAATGGAATGATGTCACAGGAGACAGTAAAGAAAAATGGGCTTTTATTTTATTTTTATTTTCTGAAAATGTTATTTCCAAGTTCTTTGAAATGAGACTAGTCAC
>BOPN01011799.1:7500-14326 GCA_017312705.2 Penaeus japonicus | reverse complement strand
TTATAACTACGAGGAAGCGAAAGGGGAATGAAAGTGCGGGACAAAAGGGCGGCGAGTGAATCGCCCTGAATAAACTAGGGAAACTTGGGTTGTAAAAACATTGTGCGTAGAAAGAGGAACAGTGCAAAAAGAAATAGCAAGTAGATTTAAGATGGGAAGCAACAGCAAATTGGAGAAAGTATTCTTCTACTAAATAAAACTGAGTTAGGATGAATGGATGTCCGCCAAATCCGAACATTTTCTTGACAAACCTAATGCAAGTCTTAAGCCCCTACCCTTGGACCAGAGGTTACCGCCGAAGCACCAGCGCTTCGTCCTCGACCAGTTGAACGGCTGTTGTACACCTGTCGATATTTTACGCCTTCCTCGATCCTGTACATACACTCAGCAAACATTATAATTAGAAACATTTTCATTACTGTCATTATCCTGATTGTTATCATTATTTATTATCATCATTGTTTTTGTTATTATTATTATTGTTATCATAATTATTATCATTATTCTGATTATCATTATCATTATCACTATTACTACTACTATCATTGACCTTATTCACTGATCACTATTGCCATTATCATCATTATTATCACTATTGTAATGATTAACATCATCATTATTTCCTTAACATTATTATAATTATTATTATTATTAATTTCATTATCATCACTACCATTGCTTTTGTTATTATTACTAATACTTTTTTTGCTATCATTACTATTGTCATTATTATTATATTTATAATTATTATTACTATCATTTCCATTACTATCAGCATGACCATTCCTATTATTCAATTATTTTATTTGATTAATATTATCCGTATCGTTTCTGTTGATATCATTATTAATACTACTAATAGTATTAGATTTGGCAGTTTTGTTATCGTTTCTAGTATTATCATCTGTATCATTATTACCATTATCACAATTATCATAATAACCATTATTACTTCTACTGTTAATATCATAATTATTTACTCATTTGTCATGCACTTGGTACATTAGTTAGACAGGTAGTCACTGTTTAAAGTACGCACGTGTATACAGCATTCTGTTGTCAATAGATTCCGACGCACGCACACATGCACACACACACACACACACACACACACACACACACACACACACACACACACACGCACACACACACACACACACACACACACACACGCTCATCAGGATGTTTGGGTTTAATTATAAAAACAGACTCGCACGCTACATCATAGTTGTAATTTATCAGTAAAAACTAGCATAAGAACACAAATTGTCACAGAAGATAAATCAGTGTGTCAAGAAAGAGAGATATCAGTGTGTGGTATGCACTATGTAGTCTATCTTGAACACACTGAAATAAAGTCAGCTTGGATATGTTGTATACATGTATTTACTTTAGACAGAATCGCCTTTATCAAACACCACAGAGAAATCTGATCGGCCGGGAAAATTTTTCGTAGATAGTAATAGGAACAATAAGTTAAAGAAAAAGGAAAGGAAAAGCATATGAGGAGACAGAAAAGGGAAGAAAACTGTTCTGATCTAAAACGCTTGGTTGGTGTAGCGAAAGGGGAAAGAGAAGCAGAGCGAAAAAAAAGAAAAAAAAGGGAGAGGTTGGCCGATCCAGAATAACAAACAAAGGAACTGAAATATTTACTCAAGGAAAGGAACATAAACGAAAGAGAAGAGAATGAGTGTTTGAAAGAGAAGAGAATGAGTGTTTGTGTGTGTGTGTGTGTGTGTGTGTGTGTGTGTGTGTGTGTGTGTGTGTGTGCGTGTGTGTGTGTGTGTGTGTGTGTGTGTGTGAAGGCTCTGTGTTCGATATCGACCTCAAAAACTCATGCTGAAGTGCGGCTCGAATTATCATTCATAGATGGCTTCAGACGTCAAAGTAGAAACCGACACCGCTTCCTTGGCCTTTTCCTCGTGACGGACACCAGAGGGACCACCGAGGGACATCAAAGATACGCCAAAGGGACATCAAAGGGACGTCGAGGGGTCATCAACAGGACGTCGAGGGACATCAAAGGGACGCCGAAGGGTCACCACAGGGAAGCCGAGGGGACATCAAAGAGACGTCGAGGGACATCAAAGGGACGCCGAAGGGTCACCACAGGGAAGCCGAGGGGACACCAGAAGGACGTCGAGAGGACACCAAAGCGAGGCGCCGAAAAGACCATTGGACACCGAAGGGACATCAGAGGGACCTGAAAGAACAACCGAGGAAGACGAAGGGAACATTAGAGAGACGAAGGCGGGACATTACGAGGTCCGCCTAAGGGACATCAAAGGGACGCTGAAGGGGCACCGAGGGGAGTCCGGGAGTCCTCGGAAGTCAAGTCCTCCGAGAAGAATCCTTTAACATGCGAGGTAAATAACTTAGGGAGAGATTATCGTGTTTGACTCTTGTGAGGCGAGTGTTGACACAGGCATCTTGTTGACACGGCTGAGGCTCATTGCTGGGACTAACGAGGACGAGGCTGCTGGAGAGAGAGAGAGAAGGAGGGGAGGGAAGGGGGTAGGGAAGAAAAGGAGAGGAGCAGAAGGGAAGACAAGGGGGAAAGGGAATGACGAGAGACAGAAGTAGAGAAAGAGTGAGCATAGGAAGGGATTAAAGAAAGGGAAAGGAAAAGGAAGGGGTTAAGAGCTATAAGGAGGGGAAGGTGAAGGGGGAGAGGAGAGAGGAAAAGAGGAAGGCAAGAGAAACAATGGGGGAGGGAGAGATGAGAACGCGGAAAATAGGAAGAGACGGGGTTAGGGATGGTTGAGGAGTGAAGAAAAGAAAATTGGGAGACGTAAAGGAAGAAAACAGGAGAGAGGAAGAAGTGAGAGACAAGGGAAGAGAAAGAGAATCAAGGAAAAGTAGTGGAAGCGCTATGGTCGAGACTGCTTAAATTAACCGAGGATGGGAGGGGACGATGGAACTGCTTTGCTCCCAAGGGAAAAGGCAACGTTTACGCTATTTTTTCGTTTTTTTTCTTTATTCTCCCTCCGCCACGACGTCTGCCTCCCTTCTGTCCCTCTCCTAGGCCAGCTGCATACTCCTACCTGTGTACACAACCAAAGCTATGAAATTCTAATCGCGAATGTTAAGCAAAGGACGTGTGTTTTGGAAAAGCTTAATCCTTCTTTGCGTTCCTTCCTTTCTTTCTATGGATTCGTTATCCCATGAAATGTTCCATGATACAGACAAATATTTGGCTTAAAGAATCCTCAGCCAGCCACGTAAAAGAGAACTCTGTTTATTTTAGGGTTAGATAAAAGGGAGAGAACATCCATGTATTTTTGTTTTGACATTAAAAGGAAGGATGTTTTCCTTTTATGTTTCAGAAGGAAAAAAACAGCAAACGTTGGGAAGGCTGAATTATTATATACTTTTTTTTCTTTGTCTTTTTAGTACACTGATTGTCACACATGTCTAGGTATTTTTACTTACTTTATTTGGTGTATTTGAGTGTCTTCTTTGTTATTCGGATTCGGCTATGTATGCCAATATCACGATATATTAAGATCAAAGTTGGACTTCAACCTCAGCAAGAAAAAATGAAAATAAATACTTTATGGCACATACAATATGCAGACTTGTCGCTTAATAAAATATTAACGTTCCTGTATACATTTATATATCACTAATGATGATTTGATGCAAGATTTATTGAATACCAAGATACAAAACTTAGAGGAATAATTAATATCAGAGATACAGCATACAATATGTATACAATAAAAGCGGCTGAATATAATATTGCATCCCCTTTAAGGTAAATAGAGTACGTGTACGCTTGTTCTGTGTGTGCATCCGTATGTATGAGCGCGTGCTGTTTGTATTATGTTGAGATTCGGCAACAGGTATGGTGAATAAGATCTCTCCGTAACGTAAGTGAACACGCACGGTATATCGAGACTGGCTTCATCCCCGTCCACATACTCACTGTACAGTGACATGTCGCGAGATCAAGAGACAATAAGCCAATGCATAAGGAGCCGAGGCGCCCAGGCCTTCAGCGAGGGCGCCTGGAACGGCCTCTCCTCCTTTCCCCGCTGCCCTCCCAGGGGCCACGTTAACCCGGGAGAGAAAAAGGAGGGAAAAAAGAAGAGCAAAGAGGAAATAAAAAAGGGGGAACAGTAGTGAAGAAATACAAGAAGGGAGGGAGGGAAAGAGGATACAAAGGTGGAGAGAGAGAGAGGGAAAAGGTGATGCAGAAGCAACGTGAGAAATAAGAGTTTGTTGAAAAGTTTGTTGAAAGGGAATGGTTTGATTCGAATGTAAGACAACAAGTGTGGAAAACGAATGCGTTATCATAGCACTGTATATTTGAGTATATCGCTAAATATTACATAACTAGTGCTAGAGAGAATGCAAGATTATTGTCAGCAGAAAAGAAGGTTTGCCATCGTTTTGTACTTCCCTCATTTTCCTTTTTTTTTTGGGGGGGGGGGAGGGTAGGGTGCGCAGGGTACTGTGAAGACTGATATTCATGAGACACAAATGGTATTTAATTAGAATTAGAAAATATGCTGAAAGTGAAGGAATATATAGAAAGAGAGAGAGAGAAAGAAATAGACAGATAAATTAAGGATGAATACCAAGAAAGAAATGGAGTGAATAGGAGAAGGAGAGAAGCGGAGAACAAAGATAGTCGTAATAGTAGATATGATAAGAACGCCATGACCAAAAATGGAATAATAAAGACCTTAGAATGAGTGTGCAGAGAGATAGAAAGAAACAGAGACAGCAGGAGGGATAGAGCGAGGCAGAGTTACACACACAGATAGGTCTAGAACTCAACAGGGGGAAGAGGTAGGGAGGGGGGAGGGAGAGGGTAGCGGGGGTAGAGAGGGGAGGGAGAGGGTAGCGGATAGGGAGGGGAGGAAGAGGGTGGTGAGAGGGGAGGGAGAGGACAGAGGGTAGGGAGGGAGGAAGAGGGTAGCGGGTAGAGAGGGAGGGAGAGAGGACAGAGGGTAGAGAGGGAGGAGAGGACAGAGGGTAGAGGGAAGGGATAGGACAGAGGGTAGAGAGAGGGGAGGGAGAGAGGGGTAGCGGGTAGAGAGGGGAGGTAGGGGACAGAGGGTAGGGAGGGGAGGAAGAGGGGTAGCGGGTAGAGGGGGAGGGATGGGACAGAGGGTAGAGAGGGGGAGGGAGAGGACAGAGGGGTAGAGAGGGGAGGGAGAGAGGGTGGCGAGGTAGAGGGGAGGAGTGAGGGGACAGAGGGTAGGGAGGGGAGGAAGAGGGTAGCGGGTAGAGAGGGGAGGGAGAGGACAGAGGGTAGAGAGGTGAGGGAGAGGACAGAGGGTAGGGAGGGGAGGAAGAGGGTAGAGGGTAGGGAGGGGACAGAGGGTAGAGAGGGGAGGGAGAGGGTAGCGGGTAGAGAGGGGAGGGAGAGGGACAGAGGGTAGGGAGGGGAGGGATAGGACCAGAGGGGTAGAGAGGAGGGAGAGAGGACAGAGGGGTAGGGAGGAGGGGAGGGAAGAGGGGTAGCGGGTAGAGAGGGAGAGTGGGGACAGAGGGGTAGGGAGGAGGGGAGGAAGAGGTGGCGGGTAGAGGGAGGGGGAGAGGACAGAGGGTAGAGAGGGGAGGGAGAGGACAGAGGGTAGAGAGGGAGGGATAGGACAGAGGGTAGAGAGGAGGGGAGAAAGGACAGAGGGTAGGAGGGGAGGAAGAAGGGGGTAGCGGAGGTAGAGAGGGAGGTAGGGACAGAAGAGGGTAGGGAGGAGGAAGAGGGGTAGCCCGGGTAGAGGGGAGGGGAGAGGACAGAGGTAGAGAGGGGAGGGAGGGACAGAGGGTAGAGAAGGGGAGGGAGGGGTGGCAGGGTAGAGAGGGAGGTAGGGGACAGAGGGAGTAGGGAGGGGGAGGAAGAAGAGGGGTAGCGGGTAGGGGAGGGAGAGGACAGAGGGGTAGGGGAGGGGAGGGATAGGACAGAGGGTAGAGAGGGGAGGGAGAGGACAGAGGGTAGGGAGGGGAGGAAGAGGGTAGCGGGTAGAGGGGAGGAGTGGGGGACAGAGGGTAGGGAGGGGAGGAAAAGGTGGCGGGTAGAGGGGAGGGGGAGAAGGGACAGAGGGTAGAGAGGGGGAGGGAGAGGACAGAGGGAGTGAAGGGGAGGAGGGATAGGACAGAGGGTAGAGAGGGGAGGGAGAGGACAGAGGGTAGGGAGGGGAGGAAGAGGGTAGCGGGTAGAGAGGGGAGGTAGGGGACAGAGGGTAGGGAGGGGAGGAAGAGGGTAGCGGGTAGAGAGGGGAGGGAGAGGACAGAGGGTAGAGAGGGGAGGGAGAGGACAGAGGGTAGGGAGGGGAGGAAGAGGGTTGGGAGAGGAGACAGAGGGTAGGAAGGGGAAGCAGAGAGTAGGGAGGGAAGGAGGAGGGAAAGGGGGAAAGGATGAAAGGGGGGAGGGGAGACCGGAGGCAGGAGAAGAAGGAAAGAGAGGAATATGGTAAAAGAGAAAGGAGGGAGTAGGGGGGAGATGAGGAAGGGGTCATAAACAGATAGATGAGATCTGAAAACGTTGAAATGACCTCCAACTGATGTACATCAATAAATCCGGTAGCATGATAGCCTCCAGGAAGACGTGCTTCTAAGTGGTCCTTGCATTCGCGCTTATGTATGTATATATGTAGGCAATTCACATCAATTTATCAACGTTAAGACTGAACTATGGTTTTCGTGATGTAGGCTGGTGTCACAAGGAATAATGAAAATACACAAAACAGTGTGCTGTAGCAGATGATTTGATGAAGTGTGTTATGATAAAGTTTAATATGTATATAAATTCTTGATCTGTGTAGTTTTGTGTCAGTAACTGATGGTTTCTACAGTTCCGTCATGGTATGACATA
>BOPN01011799.1:0-2500 GCA_017312705.2 Penaeus japonicus | reverse complement strand
GATGATAATGATAATGACAATAACAATATTAATGATAATGACAATAACAATATTAATGATTATGTTGAAAACGACAATCAGGATGATAAGGATAATCGTGATAATGATAATGATTATGATAACAAGTTAGTATTAATGCTAATAATGAAAATGATAATGATGATCGTATCTAAAATAATAATGATGATTATGATGACAGTAAAGGTGACAACAATAGTAATGATCATAATGATATTGATGATGATACTTTTAACAGCAATACGGATAATAATAATGATAGCAATGAATATGATAACAATGATAATAACAGCAATAATAATGATAATGCTAACAATAATGATAAATGAGGATGATGATTATAACAATAATTAATTGGTATCATTATTATCATCATTGTTATTGTTATCATTATCATCATTACAGTTGTTGTTGTTGTTTTTTATCATTATAATTATTGTCAAGCCTATCATGATAGTGGTGATAAGATAGTGATAACACTAACAAAGTTGACAGAAAAAGGAGCAAGTCAAGAGCACGGTTGCTTACTCGAGATACCGATCATGTTCGTGATACTGAATGCAAAATGCTAATTCTGCCGAAAGCGCTTATAGGAAAATTCACCTCAAGATAAGGACTGTATTTGTTCAGGTTCGCTCGTTTGAATCCAAAGCTCCCACAACAAGTAAACTCGGCTGTATTTGTTCATCTTTTCAAACATGATATCCTTTTCTTAAGCGTTTTCCCTCATGTTTCCTTTCTGTAATCTGATGATATCGTCTATTACGACAATTATTAACACATTATTTTCATTATCTTCATAATCACAGCACCACATGCTTGGTCTTACTCTTGGCTGGTAGTTGTAGTTTCGTTATCATGATGACAATGATGATCATGGAAATTGAAATCCTTTCTAAATTGATTATGTTGATTATAGCAATAACAGTTACATTAATAATGAGACTAATAATGATGCTAACTGTGATGAAAATTATAATAATGCGTTCGTGTGTGCGTGTGCGTTCATACGCGTTGCGTGTTTGAGTGTGTATTGTGTGTGTATGCCATGTAAGAGTGTTTGCGTGCGTGTATGTGTGTGTGTGTGGGGGGGGGGTGACCGCAAGCCAGTTGACAGCGCTTCCTGCCTGTATGACGCGATTCCTAAGGCATAAACGGCGTGATTGCGTCTTAGGAGTGCTCGAGGAAACAGTGTATCATGGAGGCTGCGGAGGGAGAGGGGAGAGACAGATGGGGAAGGGCAGGGAGGGTTGGTGAATGACAAGAGAAAGGGAGTTGGCAAAGGCGATGGTAGAGAAGGAAAGTGATAGAGTGAGTTAGAGAATGTGGTGGCGAGAAAGAGAGAAAGAAGAAAGACACAGGCGAAATAGAGAACTAGACGAAGGAATGAAAGGTAAAGTCGGAAAGAAGAGAACAAGGAATGAATGGCTGAAGCAGAATTCACAAACCAACAAGGCTCTGACTGGCATACCGTGCAGCTCAGTACAGGAGGCAGAGGAGGAGAACGACCCACGACCCCATCCTTCCCTTTCTCTGTTTCTCTCTCTGCCAGTGTGCTCTCTTTTGGCTGTGTGAATACACTCCTTAATTCTGTCAGTAAAACCAGCATTTGCTTGATTTATTGAGGGGAGGAACACATGATTTTAACACCAGGTGGTGCCAAGAGAGTAAGTTAGCTTGACTTGTTAGCGTGGTGGCAGGGACGTCCTCGTGAGAAGGGTGTCCATGGCATGGTGACTTCGCCCGAGGGTGGCTAAGGCCAGGTAGGGATGTGTTTATTATACTGCGGTGTAAACAGACTGAGACTGACACAGGTCAGGGGCCTCAGGTCAGCTAGAATTTTCCACTTGGAGGATAATTAGTCCAATTTTCCTCGCGGAGAAAACGCAGTATATATGCAAGGACACAGTACAGATCTGCCTCGTCCAGAGTGACAAGTTATCACGTTAGTGCTCGTATTACACTAGGCGGGTAAATTGGAGTCTTAAGAAGTCTTTCTCTCGCCTTAGATCTACGGGTATTATTTCCGGAAGTCCATTTCCTTTTGGTTCGTTTACTATATTTTTTCCTATGTTTTCATTGGTTATTACTTCATTACTGTTATATGCTTTTTGTACTCTTGCGTGAGTTTAGTTTTCCGTCATCTCTCTCAGTGTAATAGTTGCCACAGTTCATTTACTTTTAACCTGAGTACTTAAACATGATTATGATGTCTGTATTCTCTTAATCTAATTTTCCTTGTTGTTATATATTTTCTGTACACACAAGAACTGCTACCTGCATTGAACAAAAAATCATAGGGAGACCAAGGTAATTATGATAAGATGGGGCTGTACTTCAAAATAAAATCTACGGATACTAAATTTCGCATTTCATTTACTTTTGGATTATCTACTTCTCCATGACTTACATTTTCCTCTTTCTCTCTCTACATATTTGAGCAAACTTATGTCTATGTGTGTGTATATATATATATATATAT
>BOPN01011798.1:12500-14330 GCA_017312705.2 Penaeus japonicus | reverse complement strand
ACACACACACACACACACACACACACACACACACACACACACACACACACACACACACACACACACACACACACACACACACACACACACACATAGAATCATACACATACACACCCATACCAGAGAGGATCACATGACAATATGTTGACATTTTGATACCAAAGCATTACAAAACTAGATGTCTGACTCACAGACGGAAGGTAGTTTAATCGGGATTTCTGTTTGACGTCACAACAGGGATGCCACTAAGCACACACATACACACACACACACACACACACACACACACTTACACACACACACACACACACGCACACACACATTCAAACAATCATATGATGTAGTGATCAATTATTTTTTTATTGCAATCAGTTAGACGTCAAAATCAAATCGATGCAAATCAAGAGAGTGTGTATATACACACACACACATATACACACATAAATTCTTGATTTGTGTGTTCAGTGAAGGTAACAATTTTTATCAACGTCTGTTAATCTTTAATTGCGATTATTTCTATTAAAATATAAACGTTTAAGAGAATAGTTAAGCAGATTGTAAGTTTAGGTTAACTTGTTAAAGTTATACTAGTTTATCCTTCGACGGAACAGAAAACCTGAATGACAGAAAACAGAAATCAAGTAATTCTAACAGAAACTACAGTATTTTTCTCTTCCCATTTCTTATGTGATATATATATATATATATATATATATATATATATATATATATATATATATATATGTATGTATATATATATATATGTATATACGTAGTTATACATATATATAATATAAACACACACATATATATACATACACAATGGGGTTCGACACGTCATGATCATGGGGTTCGACACGTCATGATCATGGGGTTCGACACGTCATGATCATGGGGTTCGACACGTCATGATCATGGGGTTCGACACGTCATGATCATGGGGTTCGACACGTCATGATCATGGGGTTCGACACGTCATGATCATGGGGTTCGACACGTCATGATCATGGGGTTCGACACGTCATGATCATGGGGTTCGACACGTCATGATCATGGGGTTCGACACGTCATGATCATGGGGTTCGACACGTCATGATCATGGGGTTCGACACGTCATGATCATGGGGTTCGACACGTCATGATCATGGGGTTCGACACGTCATGATCATGGGGTTCGACACGTCATGATCATGGGGTTCGACACGTCATGATCATGGGGTTCGACACGTCATGATCATGGGGTTCGACACGTCATGATCATGGGGTTCGACACGTCATGATCATGGGGTTCGACACGTCATGATCATGGGGTTCGACACGTCATGATCATGGGGTTCGACACGTCATGATCATGGGGTTCGACACGTCATGATCATGGGGTTCGACACGTCATGATCATGGGGTTCGACACGTCATGATCATGGGGTTCGACACGTCATGATCATGGGGTTCGACACGTCATGATCATGGGGTTCGACACGTCATGATCATGGGGTTCGACACGTCATGATCATGGGGTTCGACACGTCATGATCATGGGGTTCGACACGTCATGATCATGGGGTTCGACACGTCATGATCATGGGGTTCGACACGTCATGATCATGGGGTTCGACACGTCATGATCATGGGGTTCGACACGTCATGATCATGGGGTTCGACACGTCATGATCATGGGGTTCGACACGTCATGATCATGGGGTTCGACACGTCATGATCATGGGGTTCGACACGTCATGATCATGGGGTTCGACACGTCATGATCATGGGGTTCGACACGTCATGATCATGGGGTTCGACACTTCATGATCATGCGGTTCGACACGTCCT
>BOPN01011797.1:12500-14332 GCA_017312705.2 Penaeus japonicus | reverse complement strand
GGGAGGAGGGAGGGAGAGAGAGAGAGAGAGAGAGAGAGAGAGAGAGAGAGAGAGAGGGAGAGAGAGAGAAAGAGAGATAGATAGATAGATAGATAGATAGATAGATAGGTAGATAGATAGATAGAGATAGATAGATAGATAGATAGATAGAGAGAGAGAGAGAGAGAGAGAGAGAGAGAGAGAGAGAGAGAGAGAGAGAGAGAGAAAGAGAAAGAGAGAGAGCATAGGGATGAATAGAAATTAGGTGGACTAGCGATGGCACTTCTCGGGGGAGGGAGATGGGTGTAGGGGGGAGGTGTATCACATATATTTGTTGGGAAAAATATGTGTTGACAGTCTGAAGGATTTAATGGCTTCAGTTTTGATTTGTTTCAAACAACACGGCACTCATTGAAACACACACACACACACGCACACACACACACACACGCATAGATAGATAGATGAATTGATAAATTGATCGACAGACGCATATGGATGGATAGATAGATAGATAGATAGATAGATAGATACATAGATAGATAGGTAGAAAGATAGAAAGATAGATAGATAGATAGATAGATAGATAGATAGATTGATAGATAGAAAGATAGATAGAAAGATAGATAAAGATATATATATAAGAGAGATAGACAGACAGGCAGATAGATAAGAAGATAGATAGAAAAATAAATAATTAGATAGAACAGAAAGATAGAAAAAATAGATCAACAGAAATATAGACAGATAGATAGACAGATAGACAAATATGCAACACATTCAAGATATACGTAAGCACGGCCACGAGCAACAGCCCCTGAAATCTTGTTTTCAGAAATTCGCCATCCACCGCAAGACGGGAATGTCTGCGTGCGTCGTGGGATTACGGCGGGAACGGGAATCGGGAACTGGGAACCGGGGCTATAATATTTGGTCTGCAAATTATTCCTGGCGCATATTAACTTTGCAGAGAGAGAGAGGGTGAGTGAGAGAGAGAGAGAGAGAGAGAGTGAGAGGGAGAGGGAGAGGGAGAGGGAGAGGGAGAGGGAGAGGGAGAGGGAGAGAGAGAGAGAGAGAGAGAGAGAGAGAGAGAGAGAGAGAGAGAGAGAGAGAGAGAGAGAGAGAGAGAGAGAGAGAGAGAGAAGGGAGAGGGAGAGGGAGAGGGAGAGGGAGAGGGAGAGGGAGAGGGAGAGGGAGAGGGAGAGGAGAGGGAGAGGGAGAGGGAGAGAGAGAGAGAGAGACAGACAGACAGACAGACAGATAGATAGATAGATAGATAGATAGATAGATAGATATAGAGAGAGCGAGAAAGACAGAAAGACAGAGAGAGAAAGCGAGAAAGACAGAAAGACACAGAGAGAGAGAGAGAGAGAGAGAGAGAGAGAGAGAGAGAGAGAGAGAGAGAGAGAGAGAGAGAGAGAGAGAGAGAGAGAGAGAGAGAGAGAGAATGAATGGGTGGGAATGGGATAGGTGGGGAGGGTTAGGGATGTGTGCGTGGGCAAAGGGGGAGGGGGAGAGGCAGAGGCTGAATGGAGGTTGGGGGATGGTTGGGCGGAGGAGGGATGTATGAAGGGGAGGGGTGAGGGGGGTGAGCGCCGGTTCTACCGATCGTGAAAAATCGACCGATGGTTGGAAGGGAGGGGGGGGTGTAGGGGGGCAGGGGAGTAGAGGGAGCTACAGCAAGGTGGGGGGGGGTGATAGAGGTAGAGTCGAGGGTAAAGTGCGCGGGGCAAGAGCAGGAGCAGGGACGGGGGGCATAGGAGGACATGGGACAGGGGACAGGGGACAGGGGACAGGGGACAGGGGACAGGGGACAGGGGTAGGGACAGGAGAGGGGGGACAGGGGTAGGAAC
>BOPN01011796.1:0-10000 GCA_017312705.2 Penaeus japonicus | reverse complement strand
AATATAAAAGAAATAAAAACGGGACACCCACAAGCATGACGTCACTGGTGTCCGTAAAATAAAGAAATAAGGGCCAAATTCAGTTATATAAAATTCAATATTCATAATAATTGGAAAAGAATAAACTTAACTATATTTTGGTAAGTAAATAAACATAAAATAAGCTACCGAGTAAAAATCAGTATAAAAGGAACGATCAAATAATTCCTTATGAAAAAAAGTCAAATTATTTGATGCTATTAAAAGTTCTAACTCAAAATAATATTCATAAAATACAATTAATAAAAATGATTCATAAAACATCGGCAAGAACTGTATATAAGCGATACTGGTAATTAAAATAATCGTAAACATACAGAAAACTAAAAAGGGGTAACTCAATAAAACAAACAAAATAAATATATTAAGAAAAATCCCGTGAGGGGAGCACAGTCTGGACAACCCTCTGGATTCGTTCCTTTCTGCTTCAGCAAGATATGTCATGGAGGTTTGATGAACCTCCACAATCCTCCCATAGCCATGGGTCGAAGCAGGCAGCGGAGACATTCTGAAAAGACCAAAGGTAGGCCTGAGCCCCATTACTTGCCTTAACAAACTAAAGGTTGTGTAGACAGCTGAACGTGCCATACACAAAACATAAAATACAAATATAGATAAAAGGAAGCATGACGCCTCTGAGTGTAAGTGCTTTAAAACTTCAATGCTGGATGATGACTACACACGATCTCTACAACTGGTCTGCGTCTCTGCTACTCCTGCAGAAGTTTGGGGTGGGCATGGAATTCTGGCTCCCGTACCATAGCTGTCAGCATGGCCACCCAAGGGTCGTTAGGATCTGGTAGATCCTGAGCATCATGGTCATCACCCTCCTCCTCATCAGCGGGTGCATAGGACAACTCTTCTGGAGGATGATAGCGCTTCAGATGGTTGAGGTGAGCCTTCAACTGGATCTCCGTGTTGATATCCTGTATCTCAAAGGACACTGGACCCAAACGCTTGATAATCCGGGCAGGACCGCGCCATTTCCCAACCAAAGGAGGTAAACCTCCCATGTGATGTCGGTGCTCAAAGTACCATACTATAGAACCTTCTACTGGCTGGAAATCAATCTTCTTGTCACGGTCGTAGTAGGCTCCATAGGTAGAACGAGCTTCCTTTGAGGCCTCCACAGCTGCACGGCGTGCTTCTTGCAGTCGCTCCTGCAGATTGATGTTCTCTGCAAACACAGCTTCATTGGTGAGACCGATGGGGAAGTTTGCATGTCGGCCAGTGAGCAAATACAGAGGTTGCTCACCTGTTGACCTATGGAGAGCAGAATTGATTTGCAATCGTAGTTCCGGGATGAATTGATACCATGCTCTTGGACGACTGCCTACCAGAGTGGTGAGAGCGGATTTGACCACACGATTGGTTCGTTCCACCATTCCATTTGCTTGAGGATGGTAGCGAATGGTATAATGGTTAGTAGCATGCATCATCTCAGTCAGTTCTCGGAACAGGCGGCTGACAAACTGGACCCCATTGTCTGTTTGAATCACTCTCGGTGGGCCAAAAATGGTAACCCAATGATCGAGGAATGCCCGGTGAACATTTGCTGCAGTGATCTTCCTTAGTGGGACTATCTGGATGTACCGTGAGTGTTGGTCGAGTATAGTTAAGGCCCATCGGACAGGAACACTTGGGCCAAAGTCCATTATATCCATAGAGACACGCTCTAATGGAAACTTTGCTAATGGAGTTTCAGCCATTGGCACTTTCTGTTGGCTACCACGAGATTGCTGGCAAATCTCACAGCCTTCCACATACTGCCGGGCACTTTTAAGCATGTTTGGCCAGTAGAACATCGACCTGGCATTTTGGAATGTTCGATGTATGCCCGGATGTGAAGCTAGTGGGGGTAAATGTGCTGCTTTCATGGCAGAATTCCTCAGATTTTGTGGTACAACGAGCTGGTAGCAGATACGATCTGGGAAGTGCCTTAGTCGATAGATAACATCATCTTTTAATTCAAAATCGCTAAGTGGAAGTGGCAGCTTTTTCTTTGGTAATGTTCCATCAGACAAGTACCGTCGAATATCAGCAAGTTGGGGGTCAGCTTTCTGCTCCTCTGCAAGTTTCTCAGGAGAAAGTTCAGTAATCTTGAGATGGGCTATTTGACGAGATAGGAGGTCTGGAACGAAATTTGTAGGCCCTTCTTTGTAGCGTATAGTGAAGTTATAAAATGATAAATCATGAGCGAACCTGGTCATCCTGGGCGATTTGGTTTTCCTTGAGAAAACGTATACAAGTGGGCGGTGATCAGTATACACTATAAAGTGCCTCCCATACAGGTAAGAGTCGAACACCCTTACTCCCTCCACAACAGCAAGAGCCTCCATATCAATGACCGGGTAACGGGTCTCGGCATCTCGTAACTTCCTACTGTAATAAGCTACTGCATGAGGGGTTTCCGTACCATCCCGCTGCATGAGGCAAGCACCAAGAGCTATCTTAGAGGCATCTGTGTGGAGTTCAAACTCCTTAGAAAAGTCAGGTTGACGTAGAACTGGTGCTGAAGTAAGCTTTTCTTTCAGAGTCTCAAAAGCTGCTTGCTGTTCTGGTCCCCAACTCCAAGTTTGGTGCTTCTTTAGCAAAAGATGTAAAGGTGATGCCAGGGTTGCATATCCTGGTATATGTTTCCGAAAGAACCCTGTAGCACCTAGGAACCGTCGAACTTCTCTGACTGTCCGGGGTGGTGGTGTCTGGGATATAGCAAACACCTTCTCACGGTTTGGTGACACTCCTTCCGGTGATATTGTGAAGCCAAGGAAGTCAATTGTTGTGGCGGCAAACTGGCATTTTTGGACATTCAGCTTTAGACCTGCTTTGGAAAGTAGTTGTAGGGTCTCCTCGAGATCTTTTAGATGCTGAGCAAAGTTGCTGCTATAGATGATTACATCATCCAGATAGGCTAAGGTATGACGTCCTAGCACTGATGACAACACAACATTCATGGTTCGTTGGAAAAAAATAGTAGGAGCAGTAGATAAGCGAAAAGGAAGGCGACAAAACTGGAAGAGCCTATGCCCATCAGAGAATGCTGTTTTTGGTCTATCCTAGGGATCCACTTCTACGCTCCAATATGCAGCACGTGCATCCAGGGTAGTGAAAATACTCATGGGTCCCAATTCATCTATCAGCTCATCAATGCAAGGCAGTGGATAAGAGTCACCCTTTGTCGTAGCATTGAGTCCACGATAGTCAACACAGAATCAAAGTGCACCACCCTTTTTTTAAACAAGACTACTGGACTCGACCAAGGGGATGTTGAAGCCTCAATAACACCTGCTCGGAGCATGGAGTTGCACTGTTCTTTAATTGCTTGTTGAGTTGACTGGGGTAACCTCCACTGCCACATACAAACAGGTTGGGCATCACCAGTGCCAATCTGGTGCTTGATGCCAGGCACAAGACCAACTGTCTCCTCACCACCACTGAAAAGGTCATTATCATAGCCAAAGTCCTCTACACCATAGAAGTGATCAAAGGCTTCTTCCTCCCAGTTAAAATCCGAGTACTTCACATCACGGCTTCTGCTAGGGATGCCTGAGATTCCTGTGGTGACAAGGTACTACTGTAGACGGCTTCAATTGGCTCAGCCATACCGAGTCGAGTGCCATTGTGGAGGGTGAGTGGTCTTTGTGAGGAATTCACAGCCCACACAGAACAATGGCAACCCTTAATGCTGGTAACTGTAAATGGTACCACTAGCATCTCTGCTACTGTTGGAGTTACCAAAACATCACCATCTGCTGGGATGGAGCGAGCGATGCAACCATCCAGAAAGCATCCCATGTGAGGCGGAATCTCTGTCTTGTGAATAAGGTGTACTGCAGATACTCTCCCGGTGTCTTGGTCAGGCTCTCTAATGATATATTACGGTAATTACGACTGTAGTTGTCATCATCACTCACTCCTTTTCCATAGCAAAATAAAATAGAACAGTGATCCAAAATCCCTGATTAGGTCTAAAGTAGATTATGGGTCAATCATGTATGGCTTGGCAACGAGCTCAACTTTGAAAGGATTGAATGTTGTGTAGAACACTTGTTTACGCATATGTCTTGGAGCCCTTAAATGCACTCACATCGAGTGCATAGAGGTAGAGTCAGGAGTACCTCCCCTTCGTCTCAGACGCGGCCAGCTAACACCACCAAGATAGCCAAGCAGCCCTGTTACCCATATGGGAATGCTTTGCACCGGCTGTTGGGCCCACAGCAACAGACTCGGTAACCTCATATATAAAGTCGGTATAGATCTCTCTACTATCGATACCCTGGTTTGTTCAAATATAGTACCGTGGAAGACGCCCACTTTTTCAATCTTGGTAGACTGGCTACTATCAAAGGTACGCCAGCGGTTCAGAGAGATCCTAATTTTTTAATTTGTATACCAACAGCTCAAAGACAGACAAATGTGTTGGTGTGAGTGTATGGTCGACTGAATGCCAGTTGAGATTCATATATCATATATCGATCTTTCTTGCTGAACTATTTGCCATTGATAAAGCTATATAGTTTGCCCTATCGATGACCTTTGATAGAATAGTCATATTTTCAGACTCACGAAGTTCACTTAAAGCAATTAAATCCTTAACAACCACCAAAAATGAATTACAGGGTAATATCATTCATAAGCTACATAGTGCCAACAAATCAATCAAGCTGATATGGGTACCTGGACACTGATCTGGAGCCTAGCATAGTCCGCACAGATCTCAGGTGTTTTGTTTCCTTTATAAAAGTAAAAATTCATCTCCTGTAGCATAGTGAGTGGACCAACCTCCCAGTTAATAAACACAAAATAGAAATAGAACCGTGGGACACTTCCCGCAGGAAAAACAGAAGGGAGGAGGTGGCATTGGCTCATATCAGGGTTAATACTACACGTTTGATACACATCACTCCCTATATTGAGAAAAATTTCCCTTGACATTGCACCATTTGCAATAGAACCTTCTCCATAGACCACATACTTGGATCCTGCACAAAATAAAATAATCAAAGACGAAGATAAAGTAAATATCTATATATTAAAAATGTTGAATTCAACACCTCAAATTTAATCTCAAACAATGAAAAAATTATCCAAAGAGTAATAACTTTTCTTAAGGAGAAAAAACTTTATGACCTTCTCTAGATTGATTAGATCAAATGGAACCATTGGCTTAATGACCTTGGCATGTGTCGCTGGTTGATAGCCAATAAATCCAACAAATATAGAAAGAAAGAGCTGAGCCGCGCCGATGCTTCTGGGAATAGGGTCATAGCAACGGCTGGCCAGTATATACATAAATATGTGTGTGTGTGCCTTCGAATATGAAACTCGCAATGAAAAGCTTTCTTTATTTAAGTGTATAATCACAGTATATCCTCAAAGGCTTCTGATAACAGCATCAATATTATATCGCAAGTATAACATACACAGATTTTCATCAAAACTTCAAACAAAATCGTTATAACCAATAAACAACAATTCCATTGAAACAACTTAAACTAAATACAGGGTCATGTGCAACTGTATGAGTCTTAATCCAATTAATTTTAGTTTTAAGAGATTGTTGATCATGGAAGGAATATAGATTTATCCCTAATAAAATTCTCTGCGAACTGGGCCCCAGCGTGGAGGTTTGTGTGCTTTCGGAACACCAAAGGCGAAGTAAAGATTCAAACACACTGATTGTGTCACTGTGGGGCGGACTGGACGTCTTCCTTCGGGTATCGTGTATAGGGCAGTTTGAGGGTTTTCCGGAAAAAGGAATCATAGTGACATGCCTGCTTATACACTATCCTATCCTCGTCCATTGTCTCCTGAAGGATTTCATGCAGGTCTTGGCTGAGATGTTCTAGGATCTCGGTCAAACTCCTCCCTCTGCTAATGTTCTCACTCATCAGCACGCACGCTCGGTCCACGTAGATGGATCCTGGTGGTGAAAATACAAATTTGTATGTGGGATTTCACAAATGTGGAGATGGGTGTGGAAAAGGGGATAAATGATGTACACATACATACATACATATGCCTGTATGCATGTATATGCATGTGGGTGTATGTGCCTCACAATGCGGAGGTATGTCATTTGCTAATTATTCTCTATGTATAAAATAAGATACACGAAAGCAGATGTTGCCGATAGTCATGTTAGCCAATGATTGAAGTTCTTGCCATAGTTCGTGTTCTTTATCAATATGATGATCATGCCAGCTCAACAGAAGTTCTTGTTCCATCTGGAGGAAGCACTCTGGCAGGCTGGGAAAGGCATGAGTGCGGCTGTGATCAAAGGTTACCATGTGATTCTGTTTGTCGTAATGGTAGGATGTCAGGTGCCCAAATGCATAGCAAATCATGCACTGCCTGAGAGTCATCAATCAATCATTATCAGATTGAAGAGGCACAAGCCCTCCTGCTTTGACTTTCGTGGCTGATGAATTATCTACAAACTAAACCTTCACTATGTAAAGCATCTTCATGACATGTGCATGTTCTATTTGAGCGTGAGGAGTTGAAACCATGATTTCTTTAGTAATGTCGTTTTTGGTCTCACTGACCGCCTGCCTATCAGCTTTGTTCATAACAAGAGTAGGTTTGGCTTATAAGCCCATGGGGAACAATGGAGAAAATGCTAGATTTTCTTAAGAGGAGATTTTTGGCTGTGAAAAGTTTCTCTGCTTGGCTGTTGTCGTTTGTGTTGGCACAAACGACATCATAAGTAGATAAGTACAGGAGTACTTGAATCTAAATCTGAGCAAGGATGTTATGATAACTCAAGAATGGGCTGCTGAGGGTATTAATTTTTATTTTAACAATGCAGGATGAATGGAACCGATCACGAGATGATAGTGAGGTCCAGATGGCCACAAGATAGTGAAAGGAATTCAGCAGAAGAAAAGGAATACCTAAATGTTGCCTTCGACTGTTGGGCCTCCCTATCTGGTTGTCAAAGCCAAAGGCTACTCCCTAATATCATAATGGCATAAAGTCAAGTTGATAACCACTACAGTGTAAACACACACATGCACGCGCATGTGTGTGTGTGTTTTATTATCTCACACTAAGAGTGAGTACAAACATTTAAAGAAACAGCATCGAGCACATACCATGAGTGTTTGCACGGCCCGAAAGGTGGTCAAGAATGGTTGAGTAGGCCACAAGCGTGTCCATCATGGGCTGTACATAGGAAATGTCGCGCACACTGTCAGTTATGTCAAGCATTCTGTTCCTGATGAGAGCGCTGCCAATGTCGTAGTAATCGCATGTCGCACTTTGGCCCTCAAACTCATCACCTGCAAATGTGTTAACATGTTAATGTCATTATATATCTTTATTACTGCAATTAACAGGTGTAATAAGTATAATTTTTTATGCTCACCGATTATTTTCTAATCATGATTAAATAACATTGTGTTGTTGCCAGTCATTCAAGGAAGCCTAACAACCAGTGTTCTGCCAGGTTACTTTGCTTTTTATCAGTTTTAATCAGTTCATGATTATCTCTTTTAACTTATCTCTTCTCAAGATACTATATTTTGCTTGTAACATTAGAAAATATCCCTTAATACAACCTTAAATCAGCTTAAGCTTCCTGCCAGTTAATAAATCAAATATTATCTTGATAGATTGTAAGAAGCACCATATGATAGAGTAAGAAAAACTTTCTCTTACCTTTAAGACTGAATTTGTTTGCACCACGGCATGATACCATGAAGAATACTTTAGGTTTCAGTTGGAAAGTTGAAATATCGGGGAATGATGTAAGAAACCATTCTCTTTCAATGGTTTCTCCATCAGCAAGCACCATGGAATTACTATCGCCGTGAGACATAAACCAGCAAGTGAAGGAGCTATAGAACTGGTATTTAGGCTTCATCAACTCCTTCTTCACGAGTTCGATTGTCTCTTTTGTTGGATTCTTTTCCGTGTGTGTAATCATGCCAAGATGCCTGGAGATTTCCATCGTCTTTTCGATTTCTTGCATCGCTCCATCGCGGCCCTCGATAACGCACATTATGAGGCAGAACCCGAAGGGATACAACTCCGTCGGATAGAAACGCAGGCTGTCGATGATGAAGTCGATTGTCCTCCCCTCTTCACAGGCCGAGGATTCATCACACTGCGCAATGAGACGTTCCAACCTGTTTGTATTCACCCTGTTGATTTTCTTTATCATTTGCAAATGGCGAACTATGAAGAAGAATAGGCATTCCTTTATCCCCGTTGGATTGGGATCAACGAAGAATCCAATAATCTCGATGGTCTTTACACCACGAATCAGATTCCTATCTTTTCTCAAAGCTGTCCACATTTGAGATACTCCTGCAGGCTTCAGGGAGTCACAGACCTTTTCTAGCACAAGGTCAGCAGAATCCAGCAGCAGACGGTAGTCTCGCTCCTCATCTGTCATTTCAAATTTATTCTGTATAGCAGATATTTTCTCCAAATCAAGAAAAGGTGGGACAACATCTAAATATTTACAGGCAGAATAGAAACGGAGGTATTCATAATCTGTCTTTGTGATTTCATTCTCGATCACGTTGTAGCAAGAAAAAGTATTTACTTTCTTCTTCAGGAATTCATCTATATTCTTGAAGTTATGAAGTGCTACAGTAGTGGCCAGCGGTAATTGAGTTTCCTCATGGGTATCAACATCATTGGATCCTACCATAGGAGTGGGAGCATCAGCATGCGTAGTGAAGAAAAAAAGCTTTGCCTTTTTCCTGGGAGTTATGCTTGATAACCATTGCGTCACCTGGATTACCTCGTCCATTCTGCTCTCTATAAAAAAAAAAAGAGATTTATTACAAGTAATTATTGCGATTACATTAAGAATATTTCTTTTAGTATGACAATGAAGAGACTGCATAGCGTTTCCCTATGTACCCCTCGCACAAGATATCCCTGCATATTCTGCATTGTGCAAAAGTTTTTGTTGTTTCATCAACAAAAGAATGAATGACAAGGGTACGATTTAACTATTATCTCATCATGCCAAAAGAAACTTCTGTATCATATAAAATATATGCTAATCCTAGGTGTGTGTGTGTTTGCACCAATATATCAATGTCTGTATATGGATATTTTACACTTAATAAGGAGTCCAAGACCCACCTGCATCTTGCTCTTGTGACTTGCACCCTCGATCTTACAATTTATGATCCGATCCTATGACCCATTTCCTGAACCTACAACCTATGTCATGTTTTAACTACACTTCTGGTTTATTCCACAGTCCCTCTTCCTGTTCCTCGCATTACTTCCTTAGTCCTCGCATCCTCTACCCATATTTATCACATATCTCTAGAGCTCTTACTTACACTCCTCATCGTAGTTCCCAAAATCCTCATTCAGTTTTGCCCATTCCCGGTCTGTCTTGGCTATTTCCATAGATTTAACACAGCAGTTCAACAAACACACACACACACATTCACTCAAGGAATATGGCATATATGGTGTACATTTTCATGGTACAGGTATTAGGCTACCTGTTCCCTCTTTTCGAAATGTTCATATATTTAGTTTCTTTTTTTTTCATTCACTTGCCTTTGTTTTCTTTCTTATTCTGTTAATGAGGTGTTCACTGTTTAGTGTCCCTGAGAACTATCAGCTATCATTTCATATAGTTATGTGTTGTATTTTGTGTTATATTTATATATATATAAATATATATATATATATATATATATATATATATATACATATATGTATATGTATATATAGATAGATAGACACAAACATATATACAGATATATAAATATATGTATACATGCGAACAGCTCTGGCCTCCGGCCTTTGGCCAAAGCCAAGTAAGTGTATTAGCAGAGTTCCACTAATAAACACCATGGCATGTGAACGTCTGTCTGTCTTATTCGCCGGATCACAATCGCTGGCAGATATAGGATTACAACCAGGGCATCAAGCGATTTATAACGGTAGCAGCGGGTTTACAATATATATATATATATAT
>BOPN01011793.1:7500-14364 GCA_017312705.2 Penaeus japonicus | reverse complement strand
CACCCACTCACACACTCACCTAACCCTCATATACTGAAAGACAGAACAAACCATCCACAGATGTGGGATTCAGGATGGATGGATAGATAGGAGGGGGGAGGGGAGGGTTAAGGGGTTGAGACAGGAAAGATGCAAGTTGACAATTGATCATTCAACCACATGACACCGACATCACGACATCTCCTCATTAGCATATTTCTGTATCAATAAATTACGATGACGAATGAGGAGATAGAGTCAATCCACTCTTAAGTTTCTTCTTCTCTTCTTCTTATTATTATTATTATTATCATCATTATCATTATTATTCTTTCCCATCTTCGTCTTCTTATTCCTGTCTTTTCTTTTTCTTCTTATTCTTGTTATAATTACTATTACTAATTCTTATCGTTATTAACATTTTTTTTTTTTTTTTTTTTGAGAGAGAGAGAGAGAGAGAGAGAGAGAGAGAGAGAGAGAGAGAAAGAGAGGAGAGAGAGAGAGAGAGAGAGAGAGAGACAAACAGAGAGAAAGAGAGGAAAAAGAGAGAGAGAGACAGAGAGAAAAAGAGAGAAATTGCGAGAAATTGCAGGAAACCAATCCCATCACCCAACTAAAACATCACTAAGGATGAACTACTGCAATCAAGGAAAGTGCAGAAAGACGAGAGAAAGAATGGGGAAGAAGAGGGAGATGGAAAAGAGGGGAAGGGATGGAGGGAGGGAAGGAGGGTATTGAGTGAGTGGAAGTAAGGATGGAGGGAGGGAGGGAGTCAGTGATGGAAGGAGGGAGGGAGTGAGGGTCTCTCTCTCTCTCTCTCTCTCTCTCTCTCTCTCTATGTTTTCTTCTCTTAAAGATACACACACACACATACACACACACATATATATATATAACAAATATAGCATTTCTAATGTCATTATAATCCTCATTTGCATATGAAACATACGGCTTAATAACTCAGCACAACAATTAGCGAAAACAATAATCTCAAATGACCACGCACATATCCAGAGAAAACATTTTTTTTTTTTTTCGAGATAAAAGAACCAAATAATTACCCCGCTAATGAGAAGCAGAAAATAAAATAAAAGTCACAACCAAAAAAATGAAAGAAAAAGAAAGAAGAGAGAGAAAAGTTAAAAAAGAAAAAAAAGAAAGAAGAGAGAGAAAAGTTAAAAAAGAAAAAAAAGAAAGAAGAGAGAGAAAAAAATAAATAAAAAAATACAGGAAACACCCGAAGGTAAGGACGTTTAAACACAACTAACAAGTCAAGATGAAACAGTTTAACTTTGAACATAACAATAGCCAGGTTCCGCGATAGCTTGTTGCAACAACTTGTACGCATCTATAACTTTGTTTTAGTCCTCTTGATCCTCGAATTAACAGGAGGCACCAGGCAGTCTACCTCCAGTCTGAAGTGCCTGACTGTTCTACCTCCAGTCTGAAGTGCCTGACTGTTCTACCTCCAGTCTGAAGTGCCTGACTGTTCTACCTCCAGTCTGAAGTGCCTGACTGTTCTACCTCCAGTCTGAAGTGCCTGACTGTTCTACCTCCAGTCTGAAGTGCCTGACTGTTCTACCTCCAGTCTGAAGTGCCTGACTGTTCTACCTCCAGTCTGAAGTGCCTGACTGTTCTACCTCCAGTCTGAAGTGCCTGACTGTTCTACCTCCAGTCTGAAGTGCCTGACTGTTCTACCTCCAGTCTGAAGTGCCTGACTGTTCTACCTCCAGTCTGAAGTGCCTGACTGTTCTACCTCCAGTCTGAAGTGCCTGACTGTTCTACCTCCAGTCTGAAGTGCCTGACTGTTCTACCTCCAGTCTGAAGTGCCTGACTGTTCTACCTCCAGTCTGAAGTGCCTGACTGTTCTACCTCCAGTCTGAAGTGCCTGACTGTTCTACCTCCAGTCTGAAGTGCCTGACTGTTCTACCTCCAGTCTGAAGTGCCTGACTGTTCTACCTCCAGTCTGAAGTGCCTGACTGTTCTACCTCCAGTCTGAAGTGCCTGACTGTTCTACCTCCAGTCTGAAGTGCCTGACTGTTCTACCTCCAGTCTGAAGTGCCTGACTGTTCTACCTCCAGTCTGAAGTGCCTGACTGTTCTACCTCCAGTCTGAAGTGCCTGACTGTTCTACCTCCAGTCTGAAGTGCCTGACTGTTCTACCTCCAGTCTGAAGTGCCTGACTGTTCTACCTCCAGTCTGAAGTGCCTGACTGTTCTACCTCCAGTCTGAAGTGCCTGACTGTTCTACCTCCAGTCTGAAGTGCCTGACTGTTCTACCTCCAGTCTGAAGTGCCTGACTGTTCTACCTCCAGTCTGAAGTGCCTGACTGTTCTACCTCCAGTCTGAAGTGCCTGACTGTTCTACCTCCAGTCTGAAGTGCCTGACTGTTCTACCTCCAGTCTGAAGTGCCTGACTGTTCTACCTCCAGTCTGAAGTGCCTGACTGTTCTACCTCCAGTCTGAAGTGCCTGACTGTTCTACCTCCAGTCTGAAGTGCCTGACTGTTCTACCTCCAGTCTGAAGTGCCTGACTGTTCTACCTCCAGTCTGAAGTGCCTGACTGTTCTACCTCCAGTCTGAAGTGCCTGACTGTTCTACCTCCAGTCTGAAGTGCCTGACTGTTCTACCTCCAGTCTGAAGTGCCTGACTGTTCTACCTCCAGTCTGAAGTGCCTGACTGTTCTACCTCCAGTCTGAAGTGCCTGACTGTTCTACCTCCAGTCTGAAGTGCCTGACTGTTCTACCTCCAGTCTGAAGTGCCTGACTGTTCTACCTCCAGTCTGAAGTGCCTGACTGTTCTACCTCCAGTCTGAAGTGCCTGACTGTTCTACCTCCAGTCTGAAGTGCCTGACTGTTCTACCTCCAGTCTGAAGTGCCTGACTGTTCTACCTCCAGTCTGAAGTGCCTGACTGTTCTACCTCCAGTCTGAAGTGCCTGACTGTTCTACCTCCAGTCTGAAGTGCCTGACTGTTCTACCTCCAGTCTGAAGTGCCTGACTGTTCTACCTCCAGTCTGAAGTGCCTGACTGTTCTACCTCCAGTCTGAAGTGCCTGACTGTTCTACCTCCAGTCTGAAGTGCCTGACTGTTCTACCTCCAGTCTGAAGTGCCTGACTGTTCTACCTCCAGTCTGAAGTGCCTGACTGTTCTACCTCCAGTCTGAAGTGCCTGACTGTTCTACCTCCAGTCTGAAGTGCCTGACTGTTCTACCTCCAGTCTGAAGTGCCTGACTGTTCTACCTCCAGTCTGAAGTGCCTGACTGTTCTACCTCCAGTCTGAAGTGCCTGACTGTTCTACCTCCAGTCTGAAGTGCCTGACTGTTCTACCTCCAGTCTGAAGTGCCTGACTGTTCTACCTCCAGTCTGAAGTGCCTGACTGTTCTACCTCCAGTCTGAAGTGCCTGACTGTTCTACCTCCAGTCTGAAGTGCCTGACTGTTCTACCTCCAGTCTGAAGTGCCTGACTGTTCTACCTCCAGTCTGAAGTGCCTGACTGTTCTACCTCCAGTCTGAAGTGCCTGACTGTTCTACCTCCAGTCTGAAGTGCCTGACTGTTCTACCTCCAGTCTGAAGTGCCTGACTGTTCTACCTCCAGTCTGAAGTGCCTGACTGTTCTACCTCCAGTCTGAAGTGCCTGACTGTTCTACCTCCAGTCTGAAGTGCCTGACTGTTCTACCTCCAGTCTGAAGTGCCTGACTGTTCTACCTCCAGTCTGAAGTGCCTGACTGTTCTACCTCCAGTCTGAAGTGCCTGACTGTTCTACCTCCAGTCTGAAGTGCCTGACTGTTCTACCTCCAGTCTGAAGTGCCTGACTGTTCTACCTCCAGTCTGAAGTGCCTGACTGTTCTACCTCCAGTCTGAAGTGCCTGACTGTTCTACCTCCAGTCTGAAGTGCCTGACTGTTCTACCTCCAGTCTGAAGTGCCTGACTGTTCTACCTCCAGTCTGAAGTGCCTGACTGTTCTACCTCCAGTCTGAAGTGCCTGACTGTTCTACCTCCAGTCTGAAGTGCCTGACTGTTCTACCTCCAGTCTGAAGTGCCTGACTGTTCTACCTCCAGTCTGAAGTGCCTGACTGTTCTACCTCCAGTCTGAAGTGCCTGACTGTTCTACCTCCAGTCTGAAGTGCCTGACTGTTCTACCTCCAGTCTGAAGTGCCTGACTGTTCTACCTCCAGTCTGAAGTGCCTGACTGTTCTACCTCCAGTCTGAAGTGCCTGACTGTTCTACCTCCAGTCTGAAGTGCCTGACTGTTCTACCTCCAGTCTGAAGTGCCTGACTGTTCTACCTCCAGTCTGAAGTGCCTGACTGTTCTACCTCCAGTCTGAAGTGCCTGACTGTTCTACCTCCAGTCTGAAGTGCCTGACTGTTCTACCTCCAGTCTGAAGTGCCTGACTGTTCTACCTCCAGTCTGAAGTGCCTGACTGTTCTACCTCCAGTCTGAAGTGCCTGACTGTTCTACCTCCAGTCTGAAGTGCCTGACTGTTCTACCTCCAGTCTGAAGTGCCTGACTGTTCTACCTCCAGTCTGAAGTGCCTGACTGTTCTACCTCCAGTCTGAAGTGCCTGACTGTTCTACCTCCAGTCTGAAGTGCCTGACTGTTCTACCTCCAGTCTGAAGTGCCTGACTGTTCTACCTCCAGTCTGAAGTGCCTGACTGTTCTACCTCCAGTCTGAAGTGCCTGACTGTTCTACCTCCAGTCTGAAGTGCCTGACTGTTCTACCTCCAGTCTGAAGTGCCTGACTGTTCTACCTCCAGTCTGAAGTGCCTGACTGTTCTACCTCCAGTCTGAAGTGCCTGACTGTTCTACCTCCAGTCTGAAGTGCCTGACTGTTCTACCTCCAGTCTGAAGTGCCTGACTGTTCTACCTCCAGTCTGAAGTGCCTGACTGTTCTACCTCCAGTCTGAAGTGCCTGACTGTTCTACCTCCAGTCTGAAGTGCCTGACTGTTCTACCTCCAGTCTGAAGTGCCTGACTGTTCTACCTCCAGTCTGAAGTGCCTGACTGTTCTACCTCCAGTCTGAAGTGCCTGACTGTTCTACCTCCAGTCTGAAGTGCCTGACTGTTCTACCTCCAGTCTGAAGTGCCTGACTGTTCTACCTCCAGTCTGAAGTGCCTGACTGTTCTACCTCCAGTCTGAAGTGCCTGACTGTTCTACCTCCAGTCTGAAGTGCCTGACTGTTCTACCTCCAGTCTGAAGTGCCTGACTGTTCTACCTCCAGTCTGAAGTGCCTGACTGTTCTACCTCCAGTCTGAAGTGCCTGACTGTTCTACCTCCAGTCTGAAGTGCCTGACTGTTCTACCTCCAGTCTGAAGTGCCTGACTGTTCTACCTCCAGTCTGAAGTGCCTGACTGTTCTACCTCCAGTCTGAAGTGCCTGACTGTTCTACCTCCAGTCTGAAGTGCCTGACTGTTCTACCTCCAGTCTGAAGTGCCTGACTGTTCTACCTCCAGTCTGAAGTGCCTGACTGTTCTACCTCCAGTCTGAAGTGCCTGACTGTTCTACCTCCAGTCTGAAGTGCCTGACTGTTCTACCTCCAGTCTGAAGTGCCTGACTGTTCTACCTCCAGTCTGAAGTGCCTGACTGTTCTACCTCCAGTCTGAAGTGCCTGACTGTTCTACCTCCAGTCTGAAGTGCCTGACTGTTCTACCTCCAGTCTGAAGTGCCTGACTGTTCTACCTCCAGTCTGAAGTGCCTGACTGTTCTACCTCCAGTCTGAAGTGCCTGACTGTTCTACCTCCAGTCTGAAGTGCCTGACTGTTCTACCTCCAGTCTGAAGTGCCTGACTGTTCTACCTCCAGTCTGAAGTGCCTGACTGTTCTACCTCCAGTCTGAAGTGCCTGACTGTTCTACCTCCAGTCTGAAGTGCCTGACTGTTCTACCTCCAGTCTGAAGTGCCTGACTGTTCTACCTCCAGTCTGAAGTGCCTGACTGTTCTACCTCCAGTCTGAAGTGCCTGACTGTTCTACCTCCAGTCTGAAGTGCCTGACTGTTCTACCTCCAGTCTGAAGTGCCTGACTGTTCTACCTCCAGTCTGAAGTGCCTGACTGTTCTACCTCCAGTCTGAAGTGCCTGACTGTTCTACCTCCAGTCTGAAGTGCCTGACTGTTCTACCTCCAGTCTGAAGTGCCTGACTGTTCTACCTCCAGTCTGAAGTGCCTGACTGTTCTACCTCCAGTCTGAAGTGCCTGACTGTTCTACCTCCAGTCTGAAGTGCCTGACTGTTCTACCTCCAGTCTGAAGTGCCTGACTGTTCTACCTCCAGTCTGAAGTGCCTGACTGTTCTACCTCCAGTCTGAAGTGCCTGACTGTTCTACCTCCAGTCTGAAGTGCCTGACTGTTCTACCTCCAGTCTGAAGTGCCTGACTGTTCTACCTCCAGTCTGAAGTGCCTGACTGTTCTACCTCCAGTCTGAAGTGCCTGACTGTTCTACCTCCAGTCTGAAGTGCCTGACTGTTCTACCTCCAGTCTGAAGTGCCTGACTGTTCTACCTCCAGTCTGAAGTGCCTGACTGTTCTACCTCCAGTCTGAAGTGCCTGACTGTTCTACCTCCAGTCTGAAGTGCCTGACTGTTCTACCTCCAGTCTGAAGTGCCTGACTGTTCTACCTCCAGTCTGAAGTGCCTGACTGTTCTACCTCCAGTCTGAAGTGCCTGACTGTTCTACCTCCAGTCTGAAGTGCCTGACTGTTCTACCTCCAGTCTGAAGTGCCTGACTGTTCTACCTCCAGTCTGAAGTGCCTGACTGTTCTACCTCCAGTCTGAAGTGCCTGACTGTTCTACCTCCAGTCTGAAGTGCCTGACTGTTCTACCTCCAGTCTGAAGTGCCTGACTGTTCTACCTCCAGTCTGAAGTGCCTGACTGTTCTACCTCCAGTCTGAAGTGCCTGACTGTT
>BOPN01011789.1:12500-14375 GCA_017312705.2 Penaeus japonicus | reverse complement strand
ATATGAATATTTGTATGTAAACGTAAATATATGTATTTATATGTATATATATAAATATGTATATATATATAAATATGTATATATATGTATATATATGTATGTATTTATATGTATATATATAAATATGTATATATATGTATATACATATATATCTATATATATATATATATATATATATCTGTATGTATTTATATGTATATATATATCTGTGTATATATATATAAAAATATACATATACATATGCATTTATATGAATATATGTATATATGTGTATATTTGTATGTTGATATCATTATATTATATTATCAAAAAATGTAATGCAATTGAACCTCGTAGTATAGGCCTATTACATAAAAACAATCTGAATCAAACATTTAGAGATGGATTTATTTTTTTGCTGTTACATATGATTATCTTTGATATATTAAGATGGATAGAGATTCATTTTTAGATTAAAAACAACTGCATAAAATTGATTATTCAGAAGAATAAAAATAATCAATTTATTTGGTTAGTCAAATAAATGGATGTAAGAGCATATAGTAGTAATAAGTTGTATATAATTTTCCAAAACTTTAGAATAAATTTTGAAAATCAATTTAGTGCCTTTAATTATGAAAGACGTCTCAAAACTACTAAACAAGAGCAAGTTGTTTGTCTTTGCCTTTATTTGTTTCAAGAGAAAGTGAAGTCTACTTGATTAAGATCCAAAACTTTGTTCGACTTTTAATGTATTCGGTCCTGTGTCTATAGTCCATGTGAGGAGTCTATCTAACTGTCTATCTGCTGAAGCACAAATCTCAAGAACCGGGGTGGCTAAATGAATGTAAAGATTTGTTTTATAGGTATATGTGATAAGGATGATCGTATAGGTTAGGTTACCAATCGTATTTGTAATTCCAAGTTGCATATTAGAAAATACGACATCAAACGTTATTGTATTTTTTATGTATTTGAAGCTTCATATATGTATTCACGTTTATGCTTGAAGATTAAGAAAGTAGGTGTGTGTGTGTGTGTGTGTGTGTGTGTGTGTGTGTGTGTGTGTGTGTGTGAAAGAGAGAGAGAGAGAAGGAGAGAGAGAGATTATTTATAAGTGAATTAGAGTGTACCGTGAGAGGAATGAAATATTGCTAGGTTGGCAACCGAAAGCACACCCGCCACGCTAACTCTTTTTGTTAGCCTCGAACAGACGACCCCTTGTTCAGAAATTTCGCTTCCTTAGGCGCTGTATTAATCCCATATAATGTATAGAACCACTAGTTTATAAAACTGATATACACGACACATGAATGTTGGTCGTGGAAAGGGCTTTTATCTTTGTAAAAGGATAAACTGGGTGGTTTTTGGGTCAATTCATACCTCTGTAACAGTAGCATTACTTGCAGAATTTCCCCTTCTGCCTCGCTGTCTGGAGCTCCGTGGACGTTTATTTACACTCATTTGCAGGCACGTTCGTTCGATCCTTTCTTTGCTCTAACGTCCACACGGCCATGTCTTAGTGAATAGTTTTGTATTCTGCGTCCAAGGATAGATCCATTGGGTTTGGGGTTTGGCGTGGTCTTGTAACAGTTGCATTACTTGCACAAAATCAACGTCTGCCTTGCAAGCGAAGATCCTGCGCTTGCATGATATTGCGTGATATCTAATATATGTTATCTATCCTTCTTATTACTATTTACAACGAAGATTTAGAACTGCTAAGATTAATTCTACCAATACATTTCGCCAAACCCTGGCAATAAAGCCGGCTATTAAAGTATCCGGTCAAAACACACACGAGTTACCGACCGAAGCTAAACTGTTGATGCAGATCAAGGCATTTTATTACTACAAGACGTACCTTTGACTGTTTATAGATGTATGTTTGTACGG
>BOPN01011789.1:0-5000 GCA_017312705.2 Penaeus japonicus | reverse complement strand
TTTAGTCTTTTTTTTCGTAATGTAAGACCGGCTTCACGAGTATTGTTAGAGCCATGTTTAGGCATACGTGAATCAGTGTATTTGGAAGTTAACATGGCATATCAATTTAAAATTGTCGGATTTCTGTTCGGGATGATAAGTCGGCTTTTCGTGTTTTGTGCACCAGATAATTACTTACGGGGGTTTAACTAGCCCGCTGATTATATGTGTGTGTATGCGTGTTAAGAAAAAAGAGTGTTTGCAAGTTGTTATTAACACATGTCTCCCCCATTGTAGCTGGCAACAATTCAATAAATCATACAAAATGCTATATTTCATACGTTACTTAAACAACATGCAACAAAACGGACGCTGATGGTACTTTGTCGTGTTACAGTTCCTCCTCCAAACACCCGCCAGGTGTCCCATGTACACAGCTGCTCCTGGTTGTGGTAAGTATATATCTTTAGATGCATAGATACATTGATTCTGTATTATTTCGTTGATGGTATTAAAAATAGATGTTTACTATTTAATAAAGGTTTACTATTTACAACACACATCCGCGTGGCAGGTAAACCGCAGAGTTATAAAAAGTTCAAACCTCTATATATTTATATGTTTGCCATCCACCAACATACACGAAGCCTTTTTACTCTCTGGTGTGGATAATTTATTCATACAAATAGATAGATAACCAGAACAGATAAATAGATAGGACAAGATGAATTCTATGTCTACGTGATAGTAAGTCAGCGTGCTACCAGTAAAGGTTTCGTCACCGTTTCAACGATAATTTTCACCCATTTGCTGAGACTTCTTAGTGTGTAAGAGAAACTGTACGTCTTTGATCCCTAATTGTCTTTCAGTAGAGATGGAGAAAGGTGGAACATCAATAATGCTGATACTCAGAAGGGAAATTCTGAAATACATCATACATGAGAGGAAATTTCTGGGAACGTGTTTGTCTAGGCTTTCCGCCGGTTATTATCCGGTCTTGTAATGTATCAGTGTAGGTTTAATCTCAGAGCACAAGGGCGTCCAGCACATCAAACACCTGCACCGAAATATTCATAAGAATCATCTTCTAGACTGCCGATAGATGTATAATTTCTACCACGCGTCAGATAATCATACGCACACACACACACACACACACACACACACACACACACACACACACACACACACACACACACACACACACACACACACACACACACATATATATATATATATATATATATATATATATATATATATATATATATATATATATATATATATATATGTGTGTGTGTGTGTGTGTGTGTGTATATATATAATTTATATATATATATATATATTTATATATATATATATATATTTATATATATATAAATGTATATATACATATACATATACATACACATACACATACACATACACATACACATACACATACACATACACATACACATACACATACACATACACATACACATACACAAACATACATACATACATACCATACACGTGTGTGTGTGTGTGTGTGTGTGTGTGTGTGTGTGTGTGTGTGTGTGTGTGTGTGTGTGTGTGTGTGTGTGTGTGTGTGTGTGTGTGTGTGTGTATGTGTGGACCTTGCACCTGTATACGCCCATGGTTGTTATGAAGGGCAAAGGGATGGATGAAATTCTGACACGGGAACACGGACCGGATAATGCATCGATGGTTGAAAGGTGATCGAGTCCTGAGTAAAGAGCACGATGCTCAGTCCAATTACCCTTAATCATATATACTTAGCTGCAAGAAAAAGGAACGTATTTTGACCTTTTGCATTACAGCATCAGTTGGATCGGAACAGCGGTTGCGAGCAGTCTCGTTAGTGTGATCTTAGACATATTTTCTTGGCTAGGATACGCGGAAGGAAGGAAAGCCCCAAAGAAAGGTGAAGTGCAGTGCAAGATGGTGTTAGTTGCACGGCCATACTGGTTGCAGTTCGAGTTCAGGTCTGAGGAGATGAATTGTGATGCGTGGAGTGCTTGAGTTGCTTTTGTTAAGAGTAGGGTTCATGGGGTACTTCAGTGTAACGGCTGTTTGGAGATGAAAGGCAAGGTTGAGCTAAAGAGAAGAGGGCAGTGGTATTGTGCTTTCGTTTGGGAAAATGCCTGTGTAAAGAACATTCGATACCTGTGATCGCGTTTCCTTTTTAAAAGAATACACACATGAATGGAACGCGGGAATTTCAGTCATTTATCTACCGTCTTAGTTGCCGAGAAGCACAATTATAAGGTTTGTCCTGCGTTATTACCAATGATGGTGGCAAATTGTTTATAGGTTTATATATATATATATATATATATATATATATATATATATATATATAACATATATATAAATACATATATATATATATAACATATATATAAATACACATCAATAATTATGTAGCTGAAAATCACAACACACTGTGTTTATATATATATGGAGAGAGAGAGAGAGAGCGAGAGCGAGAGCGACGAGAGAGAAGAGAGTATGAAGTAAAAGCTTAAATGAGATGCCGAGATATTCGCGCAAGGTAAAGCGACCACCAAAGATTCTTGCCCTTATACAGTTCCTCGCCGAGATGAACACCTAGACCTTTTCCCTCAGCTTGGGTTGACGGCTGAAGAACCGGTCTGAACTAGTAGCCAGATATGGGAGCTGGACGTGAATAATTTTATCGCATCGTTTCATGATGGAGGCCGGGAGATCTGGGAGATGTCAATATAGGCCTAGCCGAATGTGTGTGTGTGTGTGTGTGTGTGTGTGTGTGTGTGTGTGTGTAGGGTGGCTCATATGTTTCCATATACATTATATATATGTGTGTGTGTGTGCGTGTGTTGCGTTGTGTTGTGTTGTGTTGTGTTGTGTTATGTGTGTGTGTGAGTGAGCGTGTGTGTGTGTGTGTGTGTGTGTGTGTGTGTGTGTGTGTGTGTGTGTGTGTGTGTGTGAGAGAGTGTGTGTGTGAGAGAGAGTGTGTGTGTGCCTGTGCGTGTGTGTGTGTGTCATTGTATGTATGTATATATATATATATATATATATATATATATATATATATATATATATATATATATATATACAGTTATATCTGTATGTATGTATATGCATGTGTATATATATATGTGTGTGTGTGTGTGTGTGTGTGTGTGTGTGTGTGTGTGTGCATATGATATTTAAAATCGGAAAATATACTTTAGGTAAAATATTTTCATCCAAGTGAGCAAAACGTGCGAGGAGCAGGGGTTCTCACCGCTGTGGGTGCAGGCAGTGGGAATGAACCGGGGCCGTTTGATTTGATTCATTTATTTTTACTTAATGGTGTAGCTGTAAAGTGTTGGGTTAGGTACTGTACACTTGTGAATTTAATTTATATAACTGCAACACTATATTTGTTGTGCTAGGGGGGGGGAGCCATTAGTTTTATTAAATTTACCTTGTGAATATCAGAAGGAAACGTATATATATCTAATCGTTAAATTATCGATAACAATTGACTCCTTTTTCCAAGGGTTACAACGATACACGTTTCTCGCACGTGCGGATTTGCTACAAAGTAACCAGCTATATAATATCTTTAAACGTTCTATACACAATCTAGTAACATACCTTACGTCATAATGAAATATGAAAAATTCATGATTACCATGAGTTACAGTTGAGACGGATAGCTACAGTACGTTTACGTTACTCTGCAACCGGATTTAACATTATGTATAGAGGAGTGGTGAAGGCAGTCCGCGCTGTTAGCATTCCCCCATCCCGCGGCCGCAACGTGTTGCCTCATCGCCGCCTCTCGCCACGCAGTGTTCGCCTGGAGGAGAGGCGGTCAGGTGGGACAAGGGCCCCCACCTTCATCATTAGGTCAGACCTATAATCTGCACTTCACGATGCATCCTGTGCCACTGTGTTAAGCAATAGGTAGGTTAGGCAGACCGAAAGTGTTTTTGTTTTACCATGTTTGTAACTGATGTTGGTTAGGAAGCGTTGCAATGATCTTAGTTGATGAGACGTGTCTATAAAACCATACCACGATATAAAGAGAAACATGTTACAGTACTTTCTTTTATTTTAAGAATGTAACGGTTAGATTAGGCTACGCTCTAAGTTTATCATCTCGAGGCCGGAAAGAGAGTCCGTTTGTAAATTCGCGATGAAGTGTACGCCAGGCACATTCTTATCACGGAATACGTTTCTCTTTATCAACATTTGAATGTTTTATTTTTTTCTCAAGTCATGCTACCTTACCACCCAAAAATGTAAGTGCGGCTTAGGTTACCCCGTCTACTATTCTTCGCGTATCATTTTTCATACAGAATGTGGCAACCATGTCCCCGCCAGTGACGTTTCTCGTGTGATCACAAAATTAAGCTGCGTCATGACACCCCTTCGAAACACACGGGCCGGGCTGGCAGGTACAGAGTCTCAGTCGCGACTCTATTGATTGACAGTGTGATTCTAAAGAGCTCAACTTATTTCCGTAGGGCACAGTGACAGAGGCATTGGGAAACCTACGAAGGGGTAGTAACTGTGCTTTTTAGCACTGTTGAACGAGTATTCGAGGAGCGGTTAGTGAACTATCCCCTTCAGTAAGTGAGAGTTTGAAGGTCGCTTGCCGCCGTGCCAGTCGATATGCAACGTTGCCATGTTGCGCTGCGGGCTACATTTATTTTTGTTTTCGTTTTTATTAGATTCAAAACGAGGGGCAGATGTGAAAACCATGGACAGCCAATTTGATTCCGATTCTATTTCCCGAACATTTTAAACAACACCCCAAAGAATTTATAACGTAAACAAATACTGAAGTAACCAAAGGCGTTTAAATGGCGCCAAGCCAAAACCCAACCCAAACGGTCACGTACATAGATAAGGAAAGCATATACGTGTGTGTGTGTGTGTGTGTGTGTGTGTGTGTGTGTGCGTGTGTGTGTGTGTGTGTGTGTGTGTGTGTGTGTGTGTGTGTGTGTGTGTGTGTGTGTGTGCGTGTGTGTGTGTGTGTGTGT
>BOPN01011788.1:0-2500 GCA_017312705.2 Penaeus japonicus | reverse complement strand
TTATCCTTATTACTATTATCATTGTCATTATTGTTATTCTTATTTCCATTGTTAATAATATCATTATCAATGTTACTTGTATCATTACTATTATAATCATTATCATCATCTTCATCATTAACATCATTATGTTGTTATGATTATCATTACTGCTATTGTTATTATTTCTATCAACATTATCATCCTCATTATTATTCCAATTATAATTACCATTATCATAATGATTGTTACTCGCATCATTATTATCATAATCGTTATTATCATTCTAATTATCATTATTATCGTTATCATTATTATAAGGATGATTATTATCATCCTCACTATGATCACTATAATTGTTTTCATCATTATCATGATGTTTATTACCATTGACATTAACTTTGCTATCACTATCATCAGTAACATTCTTCTTATCATTAATACCATTAGGAAGTTTTTGATCTTTATTGTTATCAAAATCCTAGTATCATAATTTTCATTGATAGTACCAGAATAATCAGAATGGATATCATGATAATCGATTTTATAAGCATAGAGAAGTAACAACAGTGATTTTTAGAAATAATAAAATTTCGAAACAAACTAAGCGAATGGAGGAGACAACAAGAAGAAGAAACAGATAAATACAACACGAAGTGAGAGAAGTTCCTGAAGTTCGCAAGGAGAGAGTCCGGGGAATTCGGGAGTAAACACCATGATGGCGTGCATGATACGAGTGCGAGGGCTCGTGTTGTGCCTGGATAGGAGCTCCTTGCATGGCAGAAGGTCAAAGTGCTCGAGCTTTTAATGGCTGACCTGAGTAGGAGGGGAGTTTTAGGTGTGTGTGTGTGTGTGTGTGTGTGGGTGGGTGTTTGTGAATGTGTGTGTGTGTGTGTGGGTGTTTGTGAATGTGTGTGTGTGTGTGTGTGTATGAGAGAGAGAGAGAGAGAGAGAGAGCGTGTGAGAGAGATTGTGAGTGTGTGTGCGTGTGTGTGAGAGAGAGAGAGAGGGAGAGAGAGAGAGAGAGAGAAAGAAAGAGAGAGAGAGAGAGGGAGAGAGAGAGAGAGAGAGAGAGAGAGAGAGAGAGAGAGAGAGAGAGAGAGAGAGAGAGAGAGAGAGAGAGAGAGAGAGTGTGTGTGTGTGTGTGTGAGAGAGAGAGAGAGAGAGAGACAGAGAGAGAGAGAGAAAGTGAAAGAATGAGAGAGAGAGAGAGAGAGAGAAAGAGAGCGTGTGAGAGAGAGTGAGAGAGAGAGAGAGAGAGAGAGAGAGAGAGAGAGAGAGAGAGAGAGAGAGAGAGAGAGAGAGAGAGAGAGAGAGAGAGAGAGAAAGAGAGCGTGTGAGAGAGAGTGAGAGAGAGAGTGAGAGAGAGAGAGAAAGCGTATGAGATAGATAGATAGATAGAGTGAGAAAGAGAGAGAGAGAGAGAGAAAGCGTATGAGATAGATAGATAGAGTGAGAAAGAGAGAGAGAGAGAGAGAAAGCGTGTGAGATAGATAGATAGATAGATAGAGTGAGAAAGAGAGAGAGAGAGAGAGAGAGAGAAAGCGTGTGAGATAGCTAGATAAATAGATAGATAAACAGATATATAGAGTGAGAAAGAGAGAGAGAGAGAGAGAGAAAGAGGAAAAAGAGAAGACAACAGTAACATTAAAAAAAAGGAGTGCATTAGAAGAACATGCAAGCTGACACATAAATTCCGCTCGCGTGATATTTGCTTTTCTCTCATCATTCCCTGATAAGTTCCAACCACTGGACATAATCCACTCATACCTAGACTGCAGCGCCAGTTCATTATCATCATTAAATCGTAGTGCCGTATGATTATTCTAGTTTGATTTACTGAAGGGAAATGTACACAACTATCAGGACTGCTTTAAATCGTATTATATACTCCAAGTCTTCTACTTAATAATATTGTCAATAAAGATTATATATTTTCAGGATAAAATTAGGTATTCCGCAATATCACGAAACTAAAATGTATGCAAGTTACTTCGTTTACAGCGTGTAATAAAGCTCATGAAGTAAGATTAATTAAAAATTATGTACACGTGGCTACGTACTCCTTATGCTGTTGATGAATAGGCAAACGTACTTTGATATATATGATCATTTACGCGCGTGAGTGTGTGTTTGTGCGTGTGTATTTACGCGTATGTATGTATATATGTATAGATAAATATTTACACACACACACACACACACACGCACACACACACACACACATACACACACACACACACACACACACACACACACACACACACACACACACACATACACACACACACGCACACGTTGCGGTTGTCGTTAAAATGAGAAATGTGATCTTGTGAGTGAAGACAACACAGAGCTATAATATAATATCAACTAAGAGCATTAACCTAAATACGGTCAGTGAAATAGGGTGGGTTTCGTATTCTGGCAAACACGCACAAATTCTCGCAGCATCATTTTTTTACGTGTGTAATCATTGGGGAGAGTACGAGAAATCGGTAAGCGACAGACCCAAAAGTTGATT
>BOPN01011786.1:7500-14384 GCA_017312705.2 Penaeus japonicus | reverse complement strand
AAAAAACAGGCTACTGGATGACGTGGCATTTTCATGGAAGGAATTGACTACTAATTTTGTCGTGTCCGAGAGAGTATAAATAGATTTATGAAGAAACCACTAATTTAGCAAAAGTATCACCTTTTAACTAATCATTTAGCAAAAGTATCACCTTTTAACTAATCATTTAGCAAAAGTATCACCTTTTCATGTGAATTTGTCTAAAGACCACTCTTAATTGTTGATCAAAAGGTACTCTAGCGCTCGCGCGCACACACTCACTCACTCATTCATCCATTCACCTACTTACTCATGCACTGTAATATCATACCGGCAGTGCATCTACTCTCGCCTATGTCTGTTTCAATATTGCGGATTAAATACAACCTACTCGTCGCCACCCACGCGGCCGCTCTGAAGCAGTGATCTTGTAACTACTTGCCCTCGCGGACAGCAAGACAGGCTGACCCCAGGCCAACCAGAGCGCGAGAATATCAATTCGACTACGACCGCCATGCAAGCAAAGTCACTTCCTCTGCAACCTTGCCTCTGCGTCAGATCTCTTGAATTCTGCAGGACTCTCGGCGTGTCCCCTCGCGGAGCCAGGCCAGTCGAAGTATAAAATCTTCCGCGTGCCTTCACCGCTTCCCAGCAAGATCACCAACGTAATCACCTACACTAATGGGAAGCTGTATCGGTACCTTCACCTATTAAACAAACACAATCGATCGCTCGTTCCTCTGCTCCATCTAGTCATGTGCAAGATGCTCTCAACCAACCAAGAGTGGACGCATTACACGCATAACGGTCCCTTTATTTCCAAAGTATCGGATTATGGCGCAGGAGTGTGGCGTCTAGCACATTAGTCTAAACTAGATACGGTGCACAATGGAGCCTTACGAACATACTTACGTGCATATAAATACTGCCCTATAATGGCAGAATGGGAATGTGATTCGTATCGCCAAGTATTCTGAGGACACTCGAAAGGATTAGGCTGCAGAGCGTCTTCAAGGCGTCGTCGACGAGTTTACGATATGAAGCCAATTATTTGGTATTTGAACAAGAATAGTATATCGCATCCATCGGGCCAAGTATGAACTCACAAATAACTTTCATCTTCGTTTAATTCAATTATCAAAATATAATGCCAGATTTCATATTGTCTATTTCTTAGTTATATTTCATGTAACACTTATGTAGTTCTACATGCTGCCGCTCATGGTATGTGCAAATAATGTAAATGCGAAAAGTTTACTACATAAATAGTATTGGAAGGAGGAAGTCCTATATTAAATTCAAAAATGTCCGACTATGTTCACATCATTATCAAGACCAATGTATTTAGTATCAAACAATATGTCCAACAGGACAAGTCTGCTCCTTTTGGGCGATATTACACACGGGGCAACGTGGCGCATGCCATCCAAACCCCACAGCCGTGTATATTTGTTTGTCTTATTGTTTTTGTGTGTGTTTATGTATATGATGTTTCAAATGTTTCAGCAGCCTTGTACATATGTTTTATTTGCTAGAAAGATGGCTCCTTGCTAACCAAGGTTAGGCAAGACCAAATAATTGGGATTCTAGGATATTGGTTTTATAGTAATAATAGGTCCCCAAATAATTTTAGAATTAATTATGGATCTTCAGGTGTTGATGCTCTTATATGGGACATATTTTTACTTTCCCATGGCATTATGCGTAAAGATAGATAGCACGAAGGACTGATCTCTACTTATGCTAAACAAAATGACCAAATTTGAAGTCCTCATTCAAGCTGCTTATTTACCCCTATCAGTTTTCTTTATATTTTGCCTATATACATGAGCCACACCTTTGCATTGGTAGTTAACCTTGGTAACCGTAGTAATAGGGCTGTATTTTAAAGGAGAGGCAAGTGATGTATCATTAAGCGAACGCATTGTAAATAAGAGAGTAACTCCTCACATGAATAACTGAACGAATGTTTCAGCTGTAAATAGTGGTTACATGTTACTACTGAGATACACACTACTTCCAAGAGTTAAGAATGACCCCTTTCTTGACTTCCCAGAGAATACAAATTTAGTATCTTCTGTAAAGTCACCACTACTCTTGTGATGTGAATGAACAAAATAAGAGGTCCTCAGTTTGGGATATGCTTGTAAATGAGGGTCAGGTAATATACATCGGAACGAAGTAGAAGAAATATATAATTAAATGATATAGGTTTATTTTGCACACATGAGGTAATTCCTTATCCCTGTTAGAAAAAATTGGAGTACAGAAACACAGGAAAACAAAGTCATGGTTGTATGAAGAACTAAAAACACTGGAATAAGATTTGGGAGTCAGAAAAAATCGTGTTCAAATCTGAGAAAGATAATAAGCCAGTTTATGAAATTGAGGGATTAAAAGTGATAGGTCTAGTTTTGATCGTGTATTACAGAAAAGGGAATAATAATTACTAAAGGCAATTCAGTTAGAAAAAATATAGATGTGAATAATCTTAAGGTATTCTGGGATGAGTTAAACAACCTTGAAACCAAAGATTAAACGTGAAACACCTATGGAATGTGACAAAATATCATGTTTCTGTAAGTAATAAATTGAAAATTAATTTGAAAAACTATCGTGTTCATGTGAGCGAAAGAGGTTTTGATTGTGATTATATTTTTTTCTCGAAATTTAAAAGGGGATTTACGAATAAAGGAAACAGATGCACAGCGTCATTCGATGGATAAATATTTCAACAGGAGAATTTGTGAAATAAAGAAGGCAATTGTAAATTAAGATAATGGAAAGCTGCACATGGGCAAATAAAGCCGATGCTCTATACGACCAGGTTTTGTAAGCAATATTATTCCAGAAATATCAGTAGAGCCGATGTGTAGTAAAAATGTATTCCACTCCTCTGAACCTTGGGTTAGAAGAATGCTTTGAAGAGAACAAAATCCTAGTTCAGGAGCAAAATGGGTTCAGAGATGGATTAGGAACAATAGAGCACAACGACGGTTTTGCATGGCTGCTTGACAGAGGATGGGCACTTTCTGCTGCTTTGTTACCTTTAAAAAGGTTTTTAACAAGATAGACGGATCCTGTTTGCCTACGAGTCTGTTAAATGAAGTTATGCTGGACCATCAATTAATTTTACTAAGAAACAAAATACTATGTTAGAATTGATTATAGCTATTATTGTTTTAAATGTATATATGTATATATATATATATATATATATATATATATATATATATATGTATATATATATATATATATATTTATATATATGTGTGTGTGTGTGTGTGTGTGTGTGTGTGTGTGTTTGTGTATGTATATATATATATATATATATATATATATATATATATATACATATATATTGATAACGTTGTAGTTAAGCAGGGGGTCCCTGAGTGCTAATTTATTGAATGCGTTTCTCAATGGCCTGGCCGTAGAGCTGAGAGCAAGTGGTAATGAAGTATTTTTTATGGAATATAACTCTGATTGTCCTGGTATGCAGATGGCATTATATATGCAGAAGACGAATGTACTCTTGAAAAAAAATAGTTGATTTGATTTACATTTTGGTATAAGAAAATGGACTCGCAATGTAGATAAAACGCAGATTGTGCACATACGGAAACGTCAAAAAGCAAGTAGCAAATTCACTTTAAGATATGGAGACCTTAATAATGAAATACCACTTACTCATAGTTTTATATACAAATATTTAATTTCAATGCATTGGCAGACTATAAAGAAACAAGATCGTCGGCAGCCTGGGTCCCTTGTACGGTCCCTTTATTTCCAAAGTATCGGATTATGGCGCAGGAGCGTGGCGTCTAGCACATTAGTCTAAACTAGATACGGTGCTTACGTGCACATAAATACTGCTCTATAATGGCAGAATGGGAATGAGATTGGTATCGCCAAGTATTCGGAGGACACTCGAAAGGATTAGGCTGCAGAACCTCATCGATCAGTTAGATGAAGCAATTCTTCCTCGCAAGATCTCTGAGGTAAACTACGTAAAGAAACTCAGCTGGTGCTCTGGCATGCAATCCATTTTTAATCAGGTAAAAAAAAAGAAAGAAAGAAAGAAAAAAAAAGTTTATCTTAACAAGAGTAAAGTTAGAAATCTCAACGAATTTTAAACTGAATGAATGGAATTACAGGAAAAGCAATGCCTAAAAGAAATAAGTAAAATAAGTTAAGAATATCTATATTATTCAAAAGTATTATTGAGAAACGTATGTGACAAGATACCTCAGCAGGGATTCTAGATCAGTCGCTGCAAAGCTACGGACAGGAATCCCGGCACTTGTAATAGAAACGGGATGCTTTTATTTCATATCTTCACATGGTCGATTTAACCAATGCTAATAAAAAAAAAAAACTCTTGATAAATACAAAATATATAATCACCTAAGAAATTATATCATCAAATTGAATATTTACTATTTAATTTGTAATCTATGAACTATGTATAGTAGATCCTTTTCGTACATTCCAGTGTTATTGTACTTAATGTCTAGGTGAGTCCTTAAGGACTCCGTACATGTGCAATGCAAAGGTACATATATATATTATTTCTATCGCGACAGTACAAGAACGGAATTCTCTCTCTCTTTCTCTCTCTCTCTCTCTCTCTCTCTCTCTCTCTCTCTCTCTCTCTCTCTCTCTCTCTCTCTCTCTCTCTCTCTCTCTCTCTCTCTCTCTCTCTCTCTCTCTCTCTCTCTCTCTCTCTTTCTTTCTCTCTTTCTTTCTCTCTCTCTCTCTCTCTCTCTCTCTCTTTTCTTTCTCTTGCATTTTTTTTTCTCTCTCTCCCTGTCCCGGTCTCTGAGAGAAAAAAGCGAGAGAGAGAAAGGAAGAGAAGTAGGAGAGAGGGAGCGGGGAGGAAAAAGAGAAAGAAAAAGTGCACGACGGGGGGGGGCTGCAAATGAAAAAGTAAAATATTAGAGGGCCGTGATTCACCGCCTGTCAAAGGCTCCCCTGGGACCCGGGATTCAATCGCGTACTTTTCCCGGGCTGGTGCCATACGTTTGCTCGATACACAAAGAGTACGTGAGGATCAGCCCGTTGCTATCGCTATTTTTCATTTTCGCTCCGAAGAAAGTGGCTTTAAATCACACCTAGGCCCTCCATCCCTCCATATCTCCTCAACGCGGTATTACACGTTTCACGTCTGCCATAACTCATTTCGTAATAAACACATGATTTTGAAAAGGTTTCCCTTGTGTGTGTGTGTGTGTGTGTGAGCGCGCATACACACACACACATACACACACACACACACACATTTTCCATTTCATTAAGGAAAAGATGAAGACTTTTATACATATAAATATATATATACATATATATATATATATATATGCATACAAACACATATATGCGTATGTGTGTGTGTGTGTGTGTGTGCTTTTGTATACACGTGCTGTCTAACATAGTATGAAAAGTAAAGGCCGGCCGTTGTGAGCAGCCGGCCATTAAACGGAGTGAAGGTCACATCCTTGAGCGGCGTGTATTTACAAACAGCCCGGAAGAAGCAAAGCAAACAATTGCTCAAACGCCAATAAATGCCGTTGGAATTTATCTTAAAAAACAAAAGACAAAAAAAGTTGGACCGTTCAAGCTCCATCACGGGACTAGAGTTAGTGGTTTATGTTGCCCCTGAGACGGTGATGAATGCCCGACGTCTGCGATAAATCACATTAACGAGCCAAAAACACACCACAAAGCAAAATCCTCTCTCGCGTATGTTTTTGAGATGAGGGGGAGAGTGAGCTGAATATGGGCTGTAAAGAATGATGTACTTGCTTCAGAGGCGGCCGGGCAATTAGCGGGTCAGGGAGCGACTGATGACGCGGGTAATGGGCTGCACTTTTATTTATGGGACCAATTGTATACGCGCTGTGCGTTGGTCTCTCTGTGTACATTTGCGTTTTTTTCTTTCTCTTTCATTTACTCACTCACTCACTCACTCACTCACTATCTCTCTCTCTCTCTCTCTCTCTCTCTCTCTCTCTCTCTCTCTCTCTCTCTCTCTCTCTCTCTCTCTCTCTCTCTCTCTCTCTCTCTCTCTCTCTCTCTCTCTCTCTCTCTCTCTCTCTCTCTCTCTCTCTCTCTCTCTCTCTCTCTCTCTCTCTCTCTCTCTCTCTCTCTCTCTCTCTCTCTCTCTCTCTCTCTCTCTCTCTCTCTCTCTCTCTTCCTCCTTCCCTCTTTCTATCTCTCTCTCTTTTCCTCCTTCCCTTTCTCTCTCTCTCTCTCTCTCTCTCTCTCTCTCTCTCTCTCTCTCTCTCTCTCTCTCTCTCTCTCTCTCTCTCTCTCTCTCTCTCTCTCTCTCTCTCTCTCTCTCTCTCTCTCTCTCTCTCTCTCTCTCTCTCTCTCTCTCTCTCTCTCTCTCTCTCTCTCTCTCTCTCTTCCTCCTTCCCTCTCTCTCTCTCTCTCTCTCTCTCTCTCTCTCTCTCTCTCTCTCTCTCTCTCTCTCTCTCTCTCTCTCTCTCTCTCTCTCTCTCTTCCTCCTTCTCTCTCTCTCTCTCTCTCTCTCTCTCTCTCTCTCTCTCTCTCTCTCTCTCTCTCTCTCTCTCTCTCTCTCTCTCTCTCTCTCTCTCTCTCTCTCTCTCTCTCTCTCTCTCTCTCTCTCTCTCTCTCTCTCTCTCTCTCTCTCTCTCTCTCTCTCTCTCTCTCTCTCTCTCTCTCTCTCTCTCTCTCTCTCTCTCTCTCTCTCTCTCTTCCCCCTTCCCTCTCTCTCTCTCTTTACCTCCTCCCCCCACCCCTCTCTCTCTCTCTTTTCCTCCTCCCTCTCTCTCTCTCTCTCTCTCTCTCTCTCTCTCTCTCTCTCTCTCTCTCTCTCTCTCTCTCTCTCTCTCTCTCTCTCTCTCTCTCTCTCTCTCTCTCTCTCTCTCTCTCTCTCTCTTTCT